>VMDO01008871.1:0-59072 GCA_007922755.1 Pedetes capensis
CTAGAAGAGGTACAACCAGAGTGCTCCTTGGAAGCAAAAATGGCCAAACTGTGTCTTACATATTTCGGACATGTAGTCAGGAGAGAACAATCCCTGGAGAAGGACATCATGTTTGGAAGAGTGGCAGGTCAACGGAAAAGAGGAAAACCCTCCACCAGATGGATTAACACAGTGTCTGCAACAATGGACTTAAACATAAATAAGATGGTTTGCCTGGCACAGAATCGGCAAGTGTTTCGATCTGCTGCACATAGGGTTGCTATGAGTCGGACTCGACTCGCCGGCACCTAACAACAACAACAACAATGCTCCATCTGGTGAATTCCATGTGTATATTTTTGTTAGGTACTGTTGAGTCAGTACTGACTCATAGCAACCCTAGTAGGGTTTTCAATGTCTGATTATTTTTGGGGGGATTGCTTCAGGAGTGGATTGCCAAATCCTTCCTCCCATTTCCACTGGTATAGTCACAATTTATATTGTTGACAAAATGTATTTTCAATGAAAAGGTAATTGGTCTGACAAAATACTGCAATCATGCAAGATCATTGCAATCTCTGGAATTTTTTCTGTTACCAAGGCCATATTTTCCAATTACTGAGCCTTCTCCTTAGGCTCTAGCTTTTGCATTCTAGTCAGCAGTAATTATCAGTACATACTGATTATAAGTTTGATCTATTTCAAAATGCAAAAGCTGCTAAAAATCTTCCTTATCTTCATTTGTGGCCCTAGTGTTGAGTGGGTAAATTTGAATAATAATCATTTTAACTGGCCATCCTTGTATTGACATGGATATTATTTTATCACTGACAGCATTGTACCTCAGGACAGATCTTGAGATATCTATTTTTATGATGAATGCAACGTCATTTTTCTTTAAGTTGTCATTCCCAGCATAGTAGACCATATGGTTATCTAATTCAAAATGGCCCATGCCAGTCCATTTTAGCTCACTGATGCATATAATGTCAATGTTTATGTGCCCCATTTCCCATATGATGATTTGTAATGTACCTGGATTCATACTATGTACATTCCATGTTCCAATTACTAATGAATATTTACATTTATGCAGATGACCTAACTCTGGTTGCTGAAAGTGAAGAGAATTTGAAACATTTACTGATGAAGATCAGAGAACACAGCCTACAGTATAGATTGTAACTCATTGTCAAAACAAAAATTCTTGCTACTGGGTGAATAAGCAACTTCATGATAAATGGAGAAAAGATTGAGGTTGTCCAAGATTTTGCTTTATTTGGTTCTGCAATCAACATCCTTGGAAGCAGTGGTCATGAAATCAAAAGATACATTGCACTGGGAAAAATTTGGGCAAAATACCTCCTTGAAGTATTGAAAAGTAAAGACATCACATTGAAGATGAAGGTATGCCTGACTCATACAGAGGTATTTTCATCTGCATCATATGGTTGTGAAAACTGGACATTGAATTAAGGAGACAAAAGAAGAATTGATGCTTTTGAATTATGGTCCTAGAGACAAATATTGAATATACCACGGACTGCCAAAAGAACCAACAGATCTGTCCTAGTAAAAACGCAACCAGAGTGTTCCTTGGAATCAAGGATAGCTAGACTGCATCTTATGTATTTTGGACATGTTATCCAAAGGGAACAATTCCTGGAGAAGGACATCATGTTTGGGATAGAAGCAGGTCAATGAAAAAAAAGGAAAACCCTCAACTACATGGATTGACACAGTGTCTGCAACAATGGGCTTAAACATAAATAAGATCATGTGCCTGGCACAGAATTAGGAAGTTATTTGTTCTGTTATAAATAAGGTTTGCTATGAGTTGGACACAACTGAATGGCACCTAACAACAACAACAATAACAAATATTCACTGACATATGAATGGATAAAGAAAATGTAGCATATACATACAATTTAATACTCTTGAACATTTAAAGGAAATTTTCCAATATGTGATGATACAGATGAACCATGAGGACATTGTCGTTGTTGTTGTTGTTGTTGTTAGGTGCCATCCAGTCAGGGTCTGACTCATAGCAACCCTACATACAACAGGCGAAACATTATTGTCAGTAATACTCTGCTGTTCATAGGATTTTCAATGGTGGATTGATTTTTGAGAGCAGGTTGCCGGGTCGGTCCTTCTCCCAAGCCTACAGCACCTGGTGTTCCCAGGTGGTCTCCCATCCAAGTACTAACCAGGCCCGACCCTCCTTAGCTTCCTAGATCTGACAGGATCAGACACCACAGGGCTATGGCTGCAGGCTATGAGGACATTATCCTATGTGAAAAAGGCAGTCAAAGAAATACATGCAAATATACAGAATCAAAGAGTAGAATGGGAGTTACTCTGGTTCAGGAGAGGAGGAAAATAGCAGGTTACTGATCAATGAGCATAAAGTTTTAGTCAAGCATGATGAATAACTTCTAGACATCTAGTGTACAACACTGTACCTATAGTCACCAGTAATGTATTGTGCACTTTAGATTTTTAAGTAGACATATCTCATATTAAATGTTTTAACCACAATACAGTCAAATATCAAAAAAATAACATCAATACAACTTTAAGGACATTGAATACTTAGAAAATCTAACCCATGATAAACCACAAATTTCAGCGTAGTAGAGTCCAGATCACTTTATGTAACCATAATGAAAAAAATTATAAATAGATACCAAAAAATCTTACACATTAACAAATTAAACAAAAATATATTCTTCATAATTCCTTGTTTTCCCCTATTTGATACTGGGGGTTTAAACTTAGGCTCTTATGCATGCTTTGCAGGCGCCCTATCACTGACCTGTCCCCCAACCCATTTTTCAATCTTTTATTTTGACACATCATCTCTCTAAGTTACATAAGCTGTCTCTGCCCTCAAACTTGCAATTCTCTTGCCTCTGCCTCCTGAGTCACTGGGATTAAATATGTGCACTCCTGCACCCACATAAATTAACTTTAAAATGCTTAAAATTCAACAAAGTTTAAAAATATCACTCATATGAACCTCTTAATTTTTCATTTTATTTTTAATTTCTTCATTTCTCTCCAATGATTTATGCAAGAATATAGATACTTCCTTTTCCAGTTTCCAAAGTTTTAGTTCATTTTTACCTGTTATGTTTTCTTAAATATTTTCTCTATTTTATATAATTCTTTTCATTTTTGCTAACAAATTATCACTTCCTTGAGGATATGTTTATGCTTTAAAAATTAATTTATCCAGTATCTACTAAAGTTTAATTGGTGTGCTATCTCTACTTTATTAAAGCTGTGTTCTCACTCTGTATGTGTGTATGTGTAATATACAATGTATACATTATTTATATGTATTTTGTGTGTACATGTGTGTACTCTGAACATTATAGATATTACATATACGTATAGTAAACACAGCACAACACCATTTTAAGTCAACAATATTCTGCAGATAGGATGATAGTACCCTATGATTAAAATGAAACTGAAAATTCTATTTCACTTAGTAAATGCATAAGCTAAAGAAGAGGTAAGAGAAACAAAAGTTGTATGAGAAGAGCTAGACCCTATAAGAAAATTCACAGTAAAGTGTTTAGTTTAAAGGTTTTGCAGACCTCAAAAAGCTTCTTAAAATATTTTAAAGTACTGGGGCTGAGGATGTAGCTCAGTGGTAGAACACTTGCCTACCAATGCCCTGTGTTCAATTGCCAACACCATGAAAAGCAAAAATGTTTTAAAACATATCCTCAACATTGAAAGATTTCTGTTAATGGAAAGAAATGTTTATGATATATCTTCTTACAATCTAATCTATGATGAAAAGAAAAGAGAAAAGAAAAGAAAAATTGACAAAAAGCAAATCACGTTGGGCATATTTCTGAAAGAGTGACACCTCCTCAAAATAACCCTAATGCAGGTCCTTTGCTTTAGGAGTGATTCTAGAGGGAGGGATTGCTGTCATAGGAGATGACAGCTCCATGAGTGTTATTGTCCCTGAGGGCCTTACAGTGGGACAAGATGTGGAGGTGGAGGAAAGTGGTGCTAATTATCCTGATTCTTTGTAGGTCTAGGTTATGTGTTTCTGTTCATTTGTTTTTACCAAAAAGGTTTAAAAAGTAAAAAAAAAAAAAAAAAAAAAAAAATTTAATTATTCAAAATAGAACATTGTTATAAAGGACTATTTTTGTATAGTTGTACAATGTGTCTTTTAACTTGTGAATATAAAAGACTCAAGAAGTTTTTAAAATAACTAAATGTTCCCAAAATAAGAAGATATGCAGTGAGCTTAAGTTAATTTATTAATAAGGCAAGGAAAAATATTAAATATAAATTTGATGTTAACCAACATGTGCAGTGTTTATAAAGTGTACATGATTGGACACTATTGGCACAGTACTTTACATGCATTCATCACTCACTCATTCACGGAGTTCTCAAGGCCTTTGTAATTGGTTCTTTATGTCTATTCAAAATCATGTTTATTTTGTGACGTCTCCAATATTTGACTAGTGCAAGAAGCCCACAGCCTGATCTAGTGTGCTATCTTGACAGCAGTGTCATCTAATACACTTTTAACTTTTTAGATTTATTTTCTTGTGTATTTTGGGTCAGAATTGATTAATTTATCCTCCATAAGTGATACTGAATGGCACCCTTTTTCTTTACAAGGTATTTGGATTTAAAGCCAATAATGTTAGACATTAAATAATCAATAGTTTTTCCTTCTGATGATTTAACTATTAATTCTTTTTCCTGCCCAAAACATAGTTAGCATTTTCTTTTCTGTCCATTTTAGCTAGTATAAAATATAAATCACTTGAACCAAGAAAATAATAAAATGCAATCTGGATTGAATTTCATGATAAAATATATTTGAAACAGATTTTTTAATCATTAAGAATTTTGCATAAATAATTTGAGCTGCTTATTTCACATTGTAGCACTGTTATATATGTGCAGGATGAATTGCTCCTGAATATGTGCCCTCCCACAGATTTGAAACATATGATGAAGCTGAATGTATTTGCTATGGAGCAGAGGAAACCTTACAGGAAAATTTGGTCAAATATGGAATGCCTTCTATTCACCAGCAGTACTATATCATCATTTAAAAAGAATATTATTTACAGAAATAAGAAGAAAAACTATTTTTGTCATGACTAAATTGTGAATTCACAATTCTGAAACTGATGTGTTCTTTCTTGGCTCTAACTTGGACATGTACAGCTGTCCTTCCATTTTGACTTTGCCTGGGATTTTTCATGCTTGAACCATTTTTAATCTTAGGGTTTTCAGTACAAGTCTATTCACATTTGGATCACATTTCAACTATTGTCCCAAACCATTTATACTAACTTCATACTTTTCTTCAAAGGAAGTTCTTGAGGTAATTGCTTAAGTCAGTATTCGTTAAGTGTGGCCCCATCGATATAGGATTTTTCTGGTGGGTGCATAGATTGTTTACTTTTTAATTCAAATTTCTTAGGAGAGACTCAAGTATCCAAAAGGATGAGAAGACTATAACTAAACTAAAGGGATAAGTAAGACTTAACATTATAGGTCCCAGTTAAAAAGTATAAAATAAACGTAGGTATGCAAGTGTCCTTTCCTTCAAAATATACCACTATTTGATGACCTAGTACATTCAGAAATAAGGCTTATGAGAAATATACTTAGTATTAAAGTATTTAAATAGTAATTGCACCAACTTTGTACAATTACATAAGTGCTGCATAATTTTTATATCTTAAATCCATATTCTGTGCTGAAGTTTAGCTTAGGTGGTAGAGTGCTCCTCTGCACTGTCTGAGGCCCCAGACTCAGTCCCTAGCACTGCAAAAATGAGAGAAGGACCTGGCAACCCACTTCTGAAAACTATCACAAAAAATGATCAGCCACTGAACACTCTATGAATAACAGAAAATCACTGACATAGTGCCATGCATGGCACAGTTTCAGGGAGTGTTTTGTAGGTTGTACATAAGGTCGCTACAACTTGGACCCGACTCAATGGCACCTAACGACAACAACAAATGCATATGCTACACCATAATAGTTCATCATGTAAAACTACAAATATGCAAGCCCAACTTTCCTATACAGTATAATAGTGAGGGAGATGGGTTTTATACCTGTCCTGGGTTTAATCACAACCTGTATCAATTACAGGCTTTGAAGAACATGTCACAATATTATTTACTAATGGATCTCTCTTTTCTATTTTCTGTAGCTTTTCTTCAACTCACAATGTACTTCCTTCCCTTTTGTTGTTGTTGTTAGGTGTCATCGAGTCATATCTGACTCATAGCAATCCTCAGAGGGTTTTCAATGGCTGTTTTGGGATGGCCTTCAGAGTGGATTGCCACATCTTTCTCCCACTTTTGCAGTGCTTGGAATTGAACTTGGGACCTTAGAGACTGCAGAGCAATACTCTAACAACTGAGCTACATCCCAGTCCTCCATCCCCTTAGCAAATCCATTTCATGATTAGTCATCTTCACTATAGCCTTAAATGACTCTTTGAATGGTTTTTCCACAACTTGACTTTAAGTGAATGTAAGCCCTTCTCAGAAGAAACATATTTTTCCTGTATCTTATGAAGCCAAACATAATCCAGTCAATCCCCATAATCCCTGGTAAAAGAAATGACCCACTCCAGTATTCTAATTTAGCCACTCTTTATTTTGGATACTTATAAGATCCTATAATGATAATTGCCCTTCTATAGAAATCATGGTATGTTGGCTTTGGACAGTCCAGAGAGTTTAAACCCTTCTCTGTCACTAACTAGTATTGTTATATTTGTGGTTGTTAGGTGCCATAGTGTTGGGTTCTACTCATATCAGCCCTATGTATTACAGAACTAAACACTCCCTAATTGTATGCCAGGCACACAATTTTATTTATGTTTAAGACCATTGTTGCAGACACTGTGTCAATCCATCCAGTTGAGGGTTTTTCGTTTTGTCATTGAAATATCACTCTCCCAAACATGATGTTCTTCTCCATGGATTGGTTCCTCCTGACTATATATCTAAAATACAAGACAAAGTTGAGCCATCCTTGCTCTGAAGGAGCACTCTAGTTGTACTTCTGGGACAGATCTGTGGGTTCTTTAAGCAGTCCATGATATATTCAATATTTGTCTCCAACACCATAATTCAAAAGCATCCCCTCTTCTTCCACCTACCTTATTCAATGGACAACTTTCACAACTGTATCATGCAACTGAAAATAACATGGCTTGAGTCAGGAGCACCTGTATCTTCAATGTGATATATTTACTTTTCAATACTTTAAAGTGTTGTTTTGCAGCAGCTTTTCCCAATGCAATGCATCTTTTGATTTCTTGACTGCTGCTTTCATGGGTGTTGATTGCAGAATCAAGTAGAGCAAAATCTTGGACAACATCAAACTTTTCTCAATTTATCATGAAGATACTGACTCTGTTGAGACACAATTCACATTGTAGGCTCTGTTCTTTGATCTTCATTAGTAAATGTTTCAAATCTTCTTTACTTTTAGCAAGAAGAGTGGTGTCATCTGCATAATGTGAGTTGTTAATGAGTCTTCCTCCAAACATGATACCCCATTTTTCTTCATAAAGCCCAGCTTCATGAGTTATTTCCTCAGTATAGAGGTTGAAGAGGTACAGGGAAAGGATATAGTCCTGATAAACACCTATTTTTACTTTAAACCAGGCAGTGTTTCTTTATTCTGTTCAAACAACTGCCTTCTTTTCCGGATTCTTCATGAATGTAATTAAGTGCTCTGGCATTCCTTTTCTTCTCAATGTAATCCATAATTTATTATGATCCACAGAGTAAAATGCCTTTGCATAGTCAATAAAACAGATAGACATCTTTTTTGTATTCTCAGCTTTTGGCTAATATCTATCTGACATAAGGGATGATGTCCCTGGTTCAATATCCACTTTTGAATCTGGCTTGATTTTCTGGCAGTTCTCTATGTACATAATGCTATAGTCACTTTTGAAAGATCTTTAGCAAAATTTTGCTTGCATGTGATATTAATCATATTGTTCAGTTATTTCCACATTTTGTTGGATCCTCTCTTTTGGGAATAGGCACAAATATTGTTCTCTTCCAGTCGGTTGGTGAGATAACTGTTTTCCAAATCTCTTGGCATAAACAAGTTAGCACTTCTAGTGCTGCCTCTACTTGTTGAAGTATCTGTGTGTTGATAGTCCATCAATTCCTGGAGCCTTGTTTCTGCTGATTGTTTCAAGGCAGCTTCCTTCCTTCAGTACCATTGATTTCTGATTATATGCAACCTTTTGAAATGACTGATCATCCACCAATTCCTTTTGGTATAATGACTCTGTGCATTTCTTCAATCTTCTTTTGAACTTTCTTTCATTGCTTAATAATTTCCCTGTAGAATCCTTCATTATTGCCACTTGAGACTTAAATTTTTTCTTTAATTCCTTAAGCTAGAGAAAGAGCATTTTCTTTCCTTTAGATTTTCTATCTCTATCTCTTTGCATATGTCATTATAATATTTGATTTGGTCTTCTCGAGCTGCCCTTTGAAATCTTCTATTTAGTTCCTTAACTTCATTATGTCATCCTTTTACTTTTGCTGCTCCATGTTCAAGGGCTATTTTCAGAGTGTCTTTTGATATATAATTTGGTCTTCTCTTTTCTTTTTTTCCTATCTTTTAAATAACCTTTTACTTTCCTCGTGAATGATTTCTTTGCTGTTATGACAAAACTTGTCTTATTTTCTATCATTAGTGTATATCACATCAAACCTGTTTTTGAGGTGGTCTCCAAACTCAGGTGGAATAGACTCAAGGTCATACTTTGGTTTTCAAACACTTGTCCTAATTTTCTTCGGTTTCAGTTTGAACCTGCATTTGAGCAGTTGATGGTCTGACCCAAAATCAGCACCAGGTCTTGTTTTGACTTTATATATTGAGCTTTTCCATTGTGTCTTTCCACAAATGTAGTCAATTTGGATCCTGTATGTTCCATCTGGTGAATTCTATGTGTATAGTCACCATATATGTTGATGAAAAAATGTATGTGCAATGCATTGGTTGTTGTTGTTAGGTGCCATCGAGTTGGTATCCGACTCATAGAAACCCTTATAGGGTTTTCAATGGCTGACTGTTTAGGGATTGCCTTGGGAGTGGATTGCCAGGTCCTTCTCCCATTTTTGTGGTGCTGGGAATTGAACACAGGACCTCAGAGTCTGAAGCACAGGGCTCTACCAACTGAGCTAAATCCCAGCCCCATGCAATGCATTAGTCTGAGAAAATTAGAACAATTGTTTTTTATTAAAATTAAAACAAAATCGATGTTAGTTTGTGTGATTTTTTTTAGATCAAAGGAAAAAAATTCAAACACACACACACACACACACACACACACACACACACACACATATGTTGTTGTTAGGTACCATCAAGTTGGTGTCCGACTCATAGCAACCCTACATACAACAGGTAAAACACTATTGTCAATGCTTCTCTACTACTCATAGGGTTTTCAATGGCAGATTGATTTTTGGGAGTGTGTTGCCAGGTCCTTCTTCCAAGCTTACAGCACCTGTTGTTCCCAAGCAGTCTCCAATCCAAGTACTAACCAGGCCCAATCCTGCTTAGCTTCTGAGATCTGATGGTATCAGAAGCCACAATGCTATGGTTGCAGGCATATTTCTCTCTCTCTCTCTCTCTCTCTCTGTATATATATCTTGTATGGTACTCTCATATCTTACAACTCCTCTTTCTTATTTTTAGACCTGTACAAAGGAGAACCCCAACATGGAATTCATGATTTAGAGGACACCATATATTGCATATCTGCAAGCTAATTGTGCTGTGTGGGCTTGCAGGTTGCTGTGATACTGAAAGTTAAGTGGTGTTTCATATGCCAGCATTTTCACCCTTCATGGGCAGATTTCAGCTGAGCTTCTAGATTAAGACAGACTAGATAAACCAACTGGACAGCCCACTCCATCAGTAATTGAAAACATTATGAATAGCAGAGAAGCATTGTCAAATATGGTGCTGGAAATTGAGCCCCCCAGGCTGGAAGGCATTCAAGAAATCACTGAGGAAGAGTTGCCTCCTCAAATTAGAGTTGATTTTAATGACTGGAATGCATTAAAGCCTGAGGGCCCTCCTTTTGCTGATGTGGTATAACTCAGAATATATAGAAACAGTGACTGCAACATTGGGCTCAAACATGAAAATATCATGTACATGGCACAGTATTGTATAGGTTTTCATTGTGCTATACATAGTGTCACTATGAGTGATATCTGACTTCATGGCACCCAACACCAACAATATATATTATGAGCATAAAAATAATGTCTATCATATTACAGGAAGTTTTTTATGAACATGTAAATGCTCTTTTACTCAATGGAAGGGCTCAAGTGAAGTATTGTACAAGTGTACAAGCAGGTTTATATTTTCATTTGCTCTTTTCTTATCCACTCCCTAACACTTTATTTTCTTACTGCTCTTTTCTCTTTCTCCTGTCTATTCCTGTTACTTCTCCCTTGATTTTCATCCTCTGCTATTGATAACTCGCCACAAGTAATGTCTAACTCCCCAAATTACTCTACATTATCCCTACCATTTCCATTCCTAAGGTAATTTCTTAAGTATTGGCTGGCCTCAAAGTAGTTTAATTGTTATTATAAATCTGTTTTTTTTTTTTTTTGTAGTGAGGATGAGGATTGTTAAGATAGCACCAAAGTGCTTTGGCCTGTCTAAGTGATACTGGAGACCAAGACCTCAAGATGACTGTACACCAAGAAGATCCCAAAATAAAACAGGAAGGGACAATCATCCCTACAGGGACAAAAAAAACTCACAAAATATAGAAATATAAGAAATATGAAAAAGCAAGACTATGAGACTACTCCACACTACCATAACTCCTCAATAACTGAAATTTTAAAAAACTGAAATGCTTAAAATGCTAAAGAATTCAAAAGTCTACCTATAAAACTGATAAATGATCTCAAAGAAAGCACTAGTTAAAACATGAATGAAATTAATAAATCAATTCAGTTACTTGACAAAAATTTATCTTAGAAGAAAAAGTAAGCAAAGAAATTTAGAGCTTGAAAAAACCAAACAGAAATGTTGGGCAAAAACATAATAAATCAAATTAAAAACACAGTAGAAATTAACATCAGCAGAATGGATCAAAGAGAAGCAAGAATATCAGACATAGAATAAAAATAGAAGAAATACTACATTCAGACTCCAACAAAGATAAAAAGGAAGTAAGACAGAAATGTAATCACAACTTCCAAGAATTATGGGACAAGATGAAGGGATGAAACCTAAGAATTCATGGTAAAGAAGAAGATGAGACTAAAGCTAAAAGCTAGAAAGTTTATTCAAGAAATAATAGCATAAATCTTCCCAAATCTAGGAAAATAAATAGACATTCAAGCAGTAGAGGCATCCAGAACCCCATATAGATATGACCAGAAAATATCCTCTCCATGTTATGTTTGGAATGTGAAACTACAAACAAAGAAACAATTTTACAGGATTTAAGAGAAAAACAGCAGCTTACTTATAATGGAAAACCCAGAAGAATAAATCAAACCTTTCATCAATAACCCTAAAAGTTAGGAAAACATGAAATGATATATGTCAAGCTATGAAAGCAAGTAACTGGCAACAGACACTATATCCAGCGAAGGTATCCTTTAAATAAAGGGAGAAAAATAGACTTTCCAAGATAAACACAATTCATAACAACCAATCCAGGATTACAGAAGATATTAGAGTAATCCTACACACAGAAGAAGAAGTAAGACAGACACAAATATGAAAAACAGGAATAAATAAGTCCCATGCAAGAAATGCATGAACAAGTACATGCTAAGAAAGAAAGAGGGGTACCTAATTTAGTGAACCAGCAAACCCTAATATGAACAGCTGAGAAAGTAAGAATAATCAACTCTCAAACCAACTAGACCAACAATCAACAAAATTACAAAAAACACCAAGTTCCTTTGCATAGAAATCCTAAGTACAGATGGTCTTAATGTTCCACTTAAAAGATATATATTAGCCAATTGTATTAAGAAAACCCAACTATTTGCTGTGTTCAAGAGATATACTTAATTTAAAAAGGCATACTCAGACTAAACATGAAAGAATGGAAGACAATTTACCAAGCATGTTGAAACAAAATGAAAAAAAAGCAAATGTTGCTATACTGCTGACAATTTTGACTTCAGCACAAAATTAATCAGGAGAAGAGACAAAAGAAGTCACTACATATTAATAAAGGGAACAATCAATCAAGAAGACATAATCATTTTTAATATTTTTGTACTGAACACTGTTCTACCTAGTTTCATAAAACAAATATTATTGGCCATAAAGGGATAGGTCTAGATACAGTAATAATGAGTGACTTCAATACCACATGCTCATTAATAGAAAAATCATCCAAACAAAAACAAAACTATCAACTATCAACAAAGACATCCTATATTTAAATTTTGTCATACTTTTGATATTCTCAGCTTTTAAAATTATAAATTTAAATTCTGCCTTTTTCTTTGTTTTGGCTTTGTTTATTTTGTGCTGTAAAATCTTTAAGATGATGGAAGTGTAAGCAATACTGGTTTGATAGTAGCATAATGGATATATCAATGGACCTATTACTCTATACTCCAGGAACATGTATAAATAAAATACTATTAATAACCCCAAAACAAAAATGAAAAGTCATAAAATTTAAAATTTATCGTAGCTTTTCCTTGGCATTTATAAACTTGTCTTTCTTAAAATAGACTTTAATGCATAAGCCTCAGAGTCCATACCTGGCTCCTCCCACTTGCAGCTGTTGTCCCTGCAATTGCTCCTGCTAGCTCTGTGTGCTAGAGCACAGAAAGACCTCTAGGATTTCCTGAGTCCTCTCTACTCAACTGCATTTATATGATGCAAATTTGTCTTTTCTGCCTTTGCTTACAGGGCCCTATCTTCCTCAATTTTACAATTTCTGACTCTGAAGAATTGTCCTGTAATATCTGACAAAAAGTAAAGCACTTGTAAGGAAGATGAAATAAATATACTTAAATCAAGTAAAAGCATATGAGAATAGTATGTCCAAAGAGATTTGAAGGACTACTGAATTAAAATGCCAGGAAACATAATTTATGAAATATTTTAAAGACAGATTTAGAACTAACTAGAGAGAGGAATAGGCAAATGGAACTTAGATTGAAAAAATTTTTCAGAATTCAACACCATTAAACTTGTTAAAAATATTTCAAAGCATTCAAGACAACAAGATTAAGTGAGATAAAACTAATATGTACATGAACCATAAGAGTGACAAAATGAAATGGCTTTTACAAAAGGAAAAATGGCTGCAAATATATTGAAATTAGTAAATATGCTAAAATTTCAAGTAAAGTTTGATCCCACAGTTTGCACATTATAAATTGAATAAATTTCCATGCAAAGAAAGCCTGTTAAAACTGCATAATGCATGTGAACACAAACATCCAGACCATGAAAGCAACATAACAAAATGATACATTATCTATTTCAAGAAATAGGATGGTACCAGATATCACTATAGCAACTATATGCCCAGAAAATAATGTAAGCATATTTTCAAAATCACTAGGAAAGAAAAATCTGTCAAAGTTGTGATCTGTACACTCCTATAGTATCACTCTAAAATAAAAGTTCAATAATTTTCCCCTGAGAAGACTCAAAAAATGCTGCCTACAGGATAGATTATTAAAGGAAAAAAATAAATATACAAGAAAACAGGCATGGAAAACTTCACAGTAAAGCAAAAAAGATTATCTAGAGGTAAATACAAATAAACTATGATTATAAGTAATATTGATCATGAGGAACAGAAAAGAATGTTTCTCAAAGTGAAACTAAAATCACTATAAATCATGTGAGACAGGAAGGAGGTCTAATTTAAAACATTCTTATTGGTTTGTATTCATTAGTTGCTAATTATTTTTTTAATTTCTTAATTTCTTTTTTTCATTTTTCCTTTATTAGTAAATGATGATGGGGTACAAAGTAATACAGCTTTGGCTTTTTTCATTAGGCATCCTTTATATCACTTCTAGCAATACTATCATCAACCCACAAAGTTTATGGAGCCTTATATCTCAACCCAGAAAGTTTATGGAGCCTTATATTTAGTAAGTAATTGAACTCTGATACTTATTTGGGTTATCTTCTCATATTTTTCTAACATACTCACAAAGTTGTGCTGTTTATATAGAGATTGATCTCTCCCTCTACATCCCTCCTCATTGACCCTCCTCTCCATCCCACCTTCTCCAATCTTCACTTCCCTCTGCTAGATCACTAGCTCCTTTTTTCCACTCCCTAAATTGTCCCTTCTACACTGTTTAATAGTGCATTTTTTATATTTCAATTTATATATAAGATATTTCCTTCCTTTAAGTATAATTCAGCACTCACATTTAAGTGAGTACATATGGTATTTCTCTTTTTAGGCTTGTTGTTTTGTTTGTTCACCTAAGATGATATTCTCTAATTCCATCCATTTTGCTGCCAAATGACAGTATTTCCATTTTTTTTTTAGTTGCTGAGTAGTATTCCATTGTGTATATGTACCACAGTTTTTTTTAATCCATTCTTCTGTTGATGGGCACCTTGGTTGATTCCATATCCTTACTATTATGAAAAGTGCTGCATTGAATTTGGAGATGCAGATGTCTCTGTGGTATGATGACTCTTCTTCCTTTGGGTATACTCCCAGTAGTAATATAATTGGGTCATATGGCAGTTCTATTTTTAGTTTCATGAGGTACCTGCATATTGATTTCCAAAGTAGTTGAACCAATTTACAGTCCCACAAAAAGTGTGAGATGGTTTCCTTTTCTCCATAACCTCACCAGCATTTGCTATTATTTGTTGTATTGATTTTGGCCATTCTTACTGGAGCAAGGTGGAATCTTAGAATTGTTTTTATTTGCATTTCCCTAATGGCCAGGGGTATTGAGCATTTTTCATGTGTTTTATGGCCTTATGAACTTCTTCATTTGAGAACTATCTGTTCAGTTCCTTTGCCCACTTTTGTATTGGATTATTTGTTGTCTTGGAGTAGCTTTCTTGAGTTCTTTGTAAATTCTGGAAATTAGTCCTCTATCAGATGTGTAGGATGGGAAGATTTTCTCCCATTCAGTGGGATCTTCCTTAACTCTGTTGATTGTTTCCTTTGCTGTACAAAAGCCTTTTGATTCATTATAATCCCATTTATCTATTTTCATTGCCTTTTCCTGAGTAATTGGAGTCTTATTAAGGAAATGGTTTCCTATGCCTATATGTTGGGAGCATGTTCCCTATCTTTTCTTCTAGTAATTTTAAGGTTTCTGATTTTATGTTGAGATCTTTTATCCATTTAAAGTTAACTTTTATGCATATTGAGAGGTGCAGGTCTGTTTTTATTTTTCTGTAGGTGGAAATCCAAGTTTCCCATCACCATTTGTTGAAGAGGCCGTCCTTTCTCCAATTTGCTTGCTTTGCTCCGTTGTCAAAGATTAGGTGGCTATAGATGCATTGGTGCATCTCTCAGCCTTTAATTCTATTCCACTGGTCTTCAGGCATATTTTTTGTGCCAGTACCAAGCTGGTTTTGCTACTATAGTCCTATAGTATAGTTTAATGATAGGAATTGTGATCCCGCCTGCACTAGTTTTGAAGCTTAAGAGTGTTTTGGCTATATGGAGTGTTTTGTGTTTTCATATGAATTTTTGGAATATATATATATATATATATATATATATATATGTATATATATATATATATATATATATTTGTTGTTGTTGTTAGGTGCCATCGAGTCGGTATCCAACTCATAGCGACCCTCATAGGGTTTTCAATGGCAGACTGTTTTGGGATTGCCTTGGGAGTGGATTGCCAGGTCCTTCTCCCATTTTTGTGGTGCTGGAAATCGAACTCAGGACCTCAGAGACTGCAGCGCAGTGCTCTACCAACTGAGCTAAAATCCCAGCCCATATATATATATACATATATATGTATATATATGTATATATATACATATATATATATGTGTGTGTGTGTGTGGTACTGGGGATTGAACCCAGGGCCTTGCGTTTGCATGCTCTGCAAGTGCTGGACCACTGAGCTGCACCCTCAGTCCATTTTTTCTTTTTCTTTTTTCTTTTTTGAGACAGGGTCTTGTTAAATTACACAGACTGCTTCTGGTCTCGAACTTGCGACCCTCCTGCTTCCGCATCCTGAGACCTGGGATAACAGGTTTGCACCACCATGCCCGGCTTGATTATATATTGTTAAGTCAAGAAAATAGGTTACTGATTTGAATACAACAATCTAATAAATCTGTGGTTAGAAAAAAGAAATAAAATATAAATCATATAAGAGATCTGAATCTAGGACTTCGTGATACTTTGCAAGGGCTCTCCCACTGAGCTGAACCCTCTGCCCTTTTATATAAATTTTTTGTCTTGAGACAGGGTCTTACTAAGTTATGCAGGCTGCTTCTGGCCTCAATCTGTGATCCTTTGTCTCCTGCCTCCAGTGTTACTGAGATTACATGTGTATACCACTGCACCTGGCTAAACACGATAGCACAAAGACAAATATTATGTAAATGTGTATTTGGGTGTGACAATATAAGTTTAATAATATGTGAAAATGAGACAGTGTTTTTCAGAGTTTCAGTGGAGAGGATAATACAATAAACATGGAATATCAAAATGAATCTTAAATATAGACCCTGGATGCAGAATTTAAAAAGGAAAACTTCTTTTGAACTGTTCTGTTGAATCAAGACCATTCTGTTAAATCAAGAATTTATAAAAGGATTCTATATGAGATCATATATCACCATGAATTAAGTTGACATTAAGAGAAAAAGAAGTATATATAAATTTTATTTGATATTTTGTGTATACACAGGAACATATAGGAAATAATGAAGACTCAGGGGTAAGAGCTTATATAACTTTCCTACATAAAATGCATATTTTTGTAGAAGTAATGAGATAAATGAAATTTAAGCTTCTCAGGGTGGTAAATTATGGGAAACTGAGTAGGAAATATATGAGGGAAAATAATGGAAGCATTGCTCTTATAAATTCATTTTGGGGTCAGCACCAGTGAGCATTAATAAGAATATTCTCTTAGTGGCAGAGGGAGGGCACCTTTCTCATGGGAAACTTGATGACCTGCTTTAAGGTAGTAAGGAGGAAGTCAGAGAACCCTTCCTGTATCTGATATTTCTTAAGTGAGTTCACCTCAAAATAATCAATATGGTAAAGTTGCTTGTTTTGGAGTCTCATGTTCTGAATCTCTTTTATATTTAGGAAATATGGATAAATGAAAATAATAAATATAAAATATGAAAGATGTTTCTAGGCATAAAGAGCAAGAATAAAAATCTATCAATGAATATATTTTAAAGAAGAAATAAGAGACAGATACATAGTAATAGAGAAATTGTGGTAGAATGATTACATTAACATCAGTTTTCACTCTTTTTGTATCCAGACCTTTAAAATGTAACATTGTAATTCCTCCCTCCCTAATGTTGTTGACCCTATGACTTATTTCTAATATAGAGATAGTAGAAGTAATGTAAGTAGAGTCTTATAAAAAGCATTTGTCCATGTCTGCTTGGGCTGTCAGCTTCTGTCATTATCATGAGAAGAACATTCATAATGTCCTAGTAATTTTGAAATTATGTGACAAAAGTATCATATACCCTGGGTGATTTAAACAACAAAAATTCATTTCTTAGAGCTCTGGAGTCTGGAAAGTCCAAGATTAAGGTGGGAGCAGATCTAAGGTCTGGTGATGTGTTACTTTCCTGGGTTGTAGATGGCTCTTTTCTCACTGTATACTCATGTGATAGAAGAAAGCAGCAAATCCTGTGTCTTTTCTTATAAGGGTACTAGTTCAATAACGAAGGCTTTTGCTTCATGAGCTAATTACTTTCTAAAGTACTCACCTTCTAAAATGATATCATTGGGGGCTAGGATATGAACATATAAACTTTAGTGAGGCACAAACATACAGCTATGAACATATTTCATTGCACGCAAGCTACACAGTTGGTTCCACTGAGAAGGTAGTAGACACTAGGGATGTTTGCTAGAGCTGAGTTTTTCAGGGGTTCAGGCCAAGGACTTCTAAGATCAACCAAAAACTATTTAACCTCTAGATAAGTGAGTAAACCCAGGGAGCAGAGGCACCTAGATTACCCACAACTGACCCCCATGCATGACTGTCCTAAATCAGCAAAGTCCAGTTAAAGTCAGCTGTAGTTAGTTAAATGCTGAAAATTCATGAGTTAATTACTTATAAATATCTATGCATCATCATTAATGTTTTCTTGTCAATTATAACTGTGAAAATAGATAACTGACAAGAAAGATGAAATAGAAAGTAAGAAAAATATTTGCAAATTATCCCACTTAGGATGCTAGAAAAAGAAGATGCTAAAATTGCATAGTAAAAGTAAAGGTATAGTGAAATAACTACAGAAATTAAGTAGAAAAATATACAAGTCATAATTATTATACACATAATACAGACAATGGGCTGGGATTTAGCTCAGTTGGTAGAGCGCTGCTCTGCAGTCTCTGAGGCTCCAAGTTTGATTCCCAGCACCGCAAAATGGGAGAAGGACGTGGCAACCCACTCCCAAGGCAATCCTGAAATAGCCATTGAAAACCCTATGAGGGTTGGTATGAGTCAGACTCGACTCGACAGCACCTTCATAATTTAGTGAAACCCTGTCTCAAAAAGTTAAAAAAAAAAGGACTGGAAGCGTCAGCTCAGTGGTCCAGTACTTGCAAAGCATGCAAGCAGGAGACCTTGGGTTCAACCCTCAGTACCGGAAAAAAAAAAAAAAAATATATATATATATATATATATAAAATAAAAAATAATTGATTATATCCTACTAGTAGACAATAGTGATTGACTATATCCTATTATTGTTGTTGTTGTTAGGTACCGTCAAGTCGTGTCCGACTCGTAGTGACCCTTATAGGGTTTTCAATGGCTGATTGTTTTGGGATTGCCTCAGGAGTGGGTTGCCATGTCCTTCTCCCCTTTTTTGTGGTGCTGGGAATCAAAATTGGGACCTCAGAGACTGCAGAGCAGCACTCTACCAACTGAGCTAAATCCCAGCCCCAGATTCTGTTATTAGGCAATTCTTTTGCTGGGAAATAGATAATAAAAGTATGTATTGAAATTATAAGATTATATTAAATATTGATGCTGTGAAGTAAACGTAAGTTAATGTGATGAAATATTAAATGTAGAAATACTAAAATGAATGTAGGGTGCACTTTAATAAAAATAATGAGAAAAAATTCCTTGCAGGAGGTGAAATTTGACTTTAAATCAAGGTAAATAACTATTTCTGCTTTGTTATGAGGGAAAAAAATTCATGTAGTATATTTAAGTGTAATGTCTATAAGGAAATTTTGTTTGGGGAAACAAATTTTGTCTAGGGAAATAAAATTTCATGTAGTATATTTAAGCATGATGCCTATAAGGAAATTTTTTTTCCCCAGAACAAATTTCATAGAAATAGTATTGTGCCTTTTATGAGAGTAAGCAATGATATAATCTAAACTCTGAATCATAGATTCTTTACATTCTCACACAATATGTAATTGTTGTGACATGATGGATATGATAATTATTTGGATATCATAGCCAGTTCACCATGTGTAAGAAGTATGATAAAAAACTATGGTGAATGTTTGAATTTAAAAAAATAATTGTAATAAAGAACAGATTGCCATTAATCTCCCTCAAAATACTCAGTGTGGCTTTGAACACATTTATACCATCATTCTTACCACTTTCTGAAGCAGTTTTGGAAGTCATCTTTCATGAGGGTGTTTAGTTTTATCCTCCTTCTTGACAATACTCCATATTATATCATTGTGGTATGTCAATTTATGTCAAACTAAAAATTATGGTGCCTTCTCATCTACCTTATCACCAGATCTGTCTCTTGAGACTTCAGGCTCCTCTCCAAAGTTAAAATGAATGAAAGGACATTAAGTCAGCCACAACAGCACAACTAGAAACATTCACAAAAGACACTTCCAGAATTGCTTTAGAAAGTGGCAAGTACAATGGGATTAGTGTGCATTTAGGCAGGGAAAGTATTGTAAGGGGGATTAATAACATGGTGGTTTTTAGCATAATACTTATTTAAAATTTAAACATTCACTGTATCTTTTGACCACACCTCATATGTGTATCACAAGATGTCATTCACCTTAAACATATATAATAAAATATGATACCCTTTAAGTAATAATCTATGTCATAAATTCTCTAAATTACATTACCAGAAGAGAAAAAATTTCTCTACAAGCACTCATTTGTTTTATCAGACAATAATTTTATTAGGACACAAAGTATTTCTTTTTTTTTTTAACTTGGGTACCTGGAAATAGAGAAATTTTGTGCCCTATTATCGTAAGTAATTCATTTCAGATCTATAGTATGTTCTTGCTTGTCTTCCTTCTAATTAGACTTTCACTAAAGTTTATAATTTAATTATCCTGCTTCATAGGCAGGTATATGCATAATTTTTACATTATATTACTTCAAATTAGTTTGGACACTAGTATCTCCATGAATAATAGATGAATAACTAAATAAATGAAATATTTAACTATCTATTGCTTCAAAACAAATCCATCATCAAATTCAGATAAATAATATAGAAAATGCACTATTTAAGAAGGCAGATAGTAGTCAAATGTGTTGGCACACACCTGTAATCCCAACATTCAGGAGGCAGAAGCAGGAAAATAACCAATTCAAAGCCAGTCTGGGATATATAATGATGCCTTATCTCAAAAGGCAAACAAAGAAACAAACAAAAAACCTGACAGTATCATGAAATTTATCCTTTGGCTTCTCTTTCCTGGAGATTTAGCATTTTAATAATTGAACGTAATTTTCTTATTGATTTGGCAAAAAAGTTGGTAAAATGTAGACATAGCCACAGGTTGCCTCAGAGACATCATATTTATTGTAAACAAAGGGATAACAGGTTTTCTTAATTCACACAAAAAAAGGCTTGTTCACATGGTTTAAGCAGTACCTCTTAACAATGCTAATTTACATATTTCTGTTGCATGGCTGAGTTAATGGAGAAACAATGCATGCATTTAGTTTTATCCTTAAATGAGATACATAAAATTTATTATACCATGGTATGCTTCCAGGGAAGCTTATAATTCTAGTTTGTAAGTGTAATACAATCACTGAAGTCACTCATTTACTGTCAGCTCTAGTATAATATCATAGCCTCTTGCCCAGTCCACCAGAAATTTTTTTTTTTGGCACATCCTCCTTTGCAACACAACAGTACTCTGCAGCCAGATTGCACAGAGCAATGTACTTCTTCACTGCACACCAGCTGTGTGCTGTTGGACAAGCTGGTTGCCTTCTGAAATCTCATTTCTTATCTGTAATCAAGACATAAGATAATACTTTTCTCATAGTAACTAAAAATAGTGCTAAATTAAAATTAGCCCTCTCACAATACTATTTTTCTCCTTCTAGGCCCAATAATGGGAATGCTCACAGGAAAAGCAAATGATGGTAATTAATTTAAAGTGATTTTAGTAATTCATTCACAGAGTCAGCTTCCAGTGAAGCAAACAGCAAAGAATACGTGACTCATACAATCAAGCCAGAAATTCAAGAAATTTGGGGGGCCATATAGGCATGTACCAGGCAGAGTAGCAAATGAGCAGAAGCTGTATTTCCCACGTTTAGTTTTGTGTCAGGTAAATAAAATTGACATTAAATATTCGTAGAAGCAACGAGACTGAGGGAAATTGGGGAGATGCACACCAATCACCCACGGCTTGATGAAGAAGATACATTAGTTCTGGTACCAAAAGGAAGAATATAATAAACGAAAGGAAGAGAGAGGTGAAACAGATTTCAAAGTGAATGGAAAACCAACAATGATACACAGATGAGCAATGCAACACATCAAAAAGATGTCCAACATTAATAATCAGTAGAGAAATGTATATGAAAACCCTGGTATCATATTACCTCAAACCAATTAGAAAGACTACTATCAAAGCAAATCAAAAACAGAATTAGTACTGGTAAGGATGTCTAGAATTTGGAGCCCTTGAACACTGCTGGTGGGACTAAAAATTGGTGCAATTTCAATGGAAAACAGTTTCATTAAAAATTTGAAAACAAAACTACCATGTGATCCAGCAACCCCACTTCTGTATATATATAGCCAAATGAATTGTAAACAGAAATTTGAAGAGGATTTTTTCATATCATGTTAATTATAATACTATTCACAATAGCCAGGAAGTGGAAACAACCTAAATGTTCATCAACTGATGGATGGAAAGTGAAATACGGATTAAATATATATTTCATCCTTAAAGAAGAAAGGAAATCCTGTCATATGCTATCTCACAGGTGGGCTTTGAACCCTTGTTGCTGTTGTTAGGTGCCTTGGAGTTGGTGTCCAGCTCATAGTGACCCCATGCAAACAGGTAAAACAGTATTGTTAGGGCTTTTCTTTTATTCATAGGGTTTTCAATGGCTGGTTATTTTTTAGGAGTAGGTTGATTGATCCTTCCTGCAAGCCTAAACACCTGGGGTTCTCAGGCTGTCTCCTATCCAAGGACTAACCAGGCCCAACCCTGCTTAACTTCCGAGATCTGATGGGATTGGAGGCCACAGTGGTATGGCTGCTGGCTTTGAGGGCATTAGGTCTGCTGGAATATATTTTTTAAAAGCCCAGTTTACTACTTGTTGCATCCTATTAACTATTTTATGTATGAAAAGGGTCCATAGCTGGCTATCCAGCTACCCCACCTCACCGATTGAAAATGCCAAAGTCTTAATCAATTTGGATTTATTTTTCATTAGACTGGACCATGAATAACAATTATATTTTAGGGCAATGGGTTCCTGACTATGGGAAAATTAGGGCAAGTGGTTTTTTTAATAGTTAGGTAAAGCATACCTATTTGTTTTCTATTTTATATTCAGTAAATCTCTAACAATATAGGTGCATTATTTAAATTTAGCAAGGTCCATGATTAAAAATATGATTTTAACCTCTCTGTTGATTAAGATCATAAACATTTATCAATCATCGCATTTCCAAAGGTTTAAAATTAATTTAAAACCTATGTTGTAGTGGCATAAGGTTAGTTGTCTTTTCATCTTTTTGTTATACAGATTATTTTTATAAATTTTAGATTTCCAATTGGATCGAGTTGGGACCTCAGTTTTTATTTCAGTTTCAGTTTTTATTTTTTTTCTCCCTGGTTCTAGTACGGTAGAGAGTTCTCACTATGTTCATATTTATAAATTTTTCCTTTCGGAGAAATTTAAACTTCAGCAATACTTATTTTATAGGATTTTAGGATCCAGGCTTAAATTGAATTGAATTAACCCCTTGACTTTGCCATGGAGATGGCATGGGTGCTCTTTCCTATAAACCTGCTGAGCAGGATGTTTGTTTCAATAACCCTCAGGAGATGATGCTTTTTCCTGTAACCCAGAGGACCAGGTATCAGCAGGAGCAACAGCTAATTCACATTTTAGGGTCCTTGTAAACCATCTGCTTTTGGGAAAAAGACTTTAGTATGCTACATAATAACTGCTTTTCCTCCCTAGGAGAAACCACTCTAGTGGGCCTGCACCTTGCACAACGTATCATTCTTTCCCCTGACAGTAGTAAAGAATGGAGACCTGTGCCTGGTTAAAACACAGCCCACATTAACAGGGTAAGGGTTGTTCCTGTAAGCCTGGAAGTAGTCAGGAGTTATGTTGAAGTGAGACATTATTCAATCTGAGACACACAGATAGAGGCAGGTGACCCATAGCCACTTTAAAGAGAGTCTCAATCCAATACTCTTGTCCCTAAACACCAATGATAATTTCTGATTTAGGTTGGGATGAGTCTGTTACAGAGGCACAGAGAAACGGCAAATACAGCACAAGGAAACACAATCAATGCAGAAGCATGGCAGCAAGTGGCAATACAGCACGAGAGCATGTCTGTCAGCCACAGTAGGGCCAGGTAGCAAGTGAAATCAGGAGAAAAAGGCTCCCAGCAGCAGTTGTCAACACCTAAACACCTTTCACTTGCCAAGTGTTGCCTCATCTGAGGAGGCAGAATGGGGCTCCATACATAGGGTAATACATGTGCCAAGAGGATATGGGAAGCTTTATTACTCATATAATGAAGCTTTCTGGGGACAGTAGAGTAAATTCTCCAGCAGTCAAAGAATGATGTGAGACTAGGGAAAAGTGGCTGGCTTAGCAATTGATGGTGGTCAAGGTTTGGGGCAGAGGTTAAGATTCCCACATATAGGTTGGCTGACATTTGTGTTGTTTGAATATCCTACCATTGTTGAAGACAAGAACGTTGGAACTTCCTTATCAACTTACTAAAATGTAGGCAGAACAGAGGGAAAAGCAATCAGGATGTAAAGCTATTAAGTTGCGCATCGATGATGGAGTCTCACTATTACAAATAGTGTGAGAAAAGGCACAGAAACAGGTGAGAATACAACAATTTGAAAGAACAAATTTTGTGGCTGAGTAGTACAAATAAAAGAT
This sequence comes from Pedetes capensis, assembly GCA_007922755.1. NCBI lineage: Eukaryota > Metazoa > Chordata > Mammalia > Rodentia > Pedetidae > Pedetes > Pedetes capensis. Next base: position 24,633 of record VMDO01008871.1, read on the forward strand.
GCAAATCAAAAAGGAACCATATAGAAAAATGGGATGCATTATATTTGTCTTTTTAGAGGCAAAGGCCTATTTATTATGAAAAAGTAGACTTACAAGGACAAGGAATATATGTACTATATGTGTGCATTGTATCTATCTATCTGTATCTGTATAGAGATAGATATATGTTGTTGTTAGGTGCCATCGAGTCGAGTCCAACTCACAGTGACCCTATGTACAGCAGATTGAAACAATTCTGGATTCTGTGCCAGGCACATGATCTTATTATTTATGTTTAAGCCCATTGTTGCAGACACTGCGTCAATCCATCTGGAGGAGGGTTTTCCTATTTTTAGTTGACCTGCCACTCTCCCAAACATGATGGTTTTCCTCCAGGGATTGGTCTCTCCTGACTACATGTCTGAAACATGTAAGACTCAGTCTAGCCATCCTTGCTTCCAAGGAGCACTCTGGTTGCACTTCTTCTAGACAGATCTGTTGATTCTTTCAGCAGTCCATGGTATATTCAATAGATGCCTCCAGCACCATAATTCAAAAGCATCAATTCTTTCCCTATATCCTTTGTTACAGATATGTTGTTTTGTTGTTAGGTGCCATCAAGTTGTGCCCAACTCATATCGACCCTAGGTACAACAGAATGAAACACTCACCAACTCCCAGACACTGCCATGCCCAGCCTTATGTCAGTGCTTCTTTGGTATTCATAGGGTTTTCAATGGCTAATTGTTTCAGGATTGTTCTGGGAATGGGCTGTCATATCCTTTTCCCATTTTTGCAGTGCTAGGGAATGAACTTAGGCTGGGTAGTTTAGCTCAGTTGGCAGAGTGCTACACCACACTCTCTGAGGACCAGAGTTTGATCTTCAGTACCACTAAATGTGAGAAGGGCATGGCAACCCACTCCTGAAGCAATCCTGAAACAATCAGCTTTTGAAAACCCTAGGAGGGTTGCTATGAGTTGGACAAGACTCAATGGCACCTAATAACAAAAACAATAACAACAACAACAACAACAACAACAGCAACTGGGATAGAAGTCAAGTCCTCAGAAAGTGTGAAGTGCAGCACTCTACCAACTGAGCTAAACCTGAGCCCGTGTGTGTGTGTGTGTGTGTGTGTGTGTGTGTTTATGTGTGTGTTAAGTTTTAGTTCATGTATAAAATCAGAACACACATTGGAGTTTACCTAAAATTAGGCAGGTAGGTATAAAATCCCTCTTTTAACTTGTAGTTCAGCTCTTCCTTACTGTGAAACATTCCAATTAAAAAATTAGAACTATTAGTTTAAGTAGGTTTTATGTGTTCATCAGAACCAAGAAAACAGACTCCACATTAATTACTTTAACAGAGATCATTCAAAGCAGAGTTTTGTTTATACAGGTATTAAAGAATGATAGCCAGCATAGTGGTAGCACAGAGCCAATATCAGGAAGCAGCTTCCACTCCCAGGTGGAGCTATAAGGTGAACCCATGTTGGAGAGTCCTAAGAAGTTGGAGCAGACCAGCAAGTGGGAGCTACTGTCCCACTGCTGCTGTTCATTTCCAGGATTGTGATAAGTCTGGCTCTGATGTAGAGAAAATAATATTGGGAAGTAGAACTAATTGCTTCACCAGAACTAAGAGCCACTGGCTGTGTGACACTATATGAACACCAGGCAAGTGGGAAAGGAAAAATCTGAGAAAGTAACAACCACAAAAGTACTCCTAATGGCAGAAACTCATAGAATTCAGTCAGTCAAGTGGGAAATGTAATTTGCACAGATTCTCAGCACCAGCATCATAAAAATACGAATGGATGAGTTTGGATTTGAGATACTAGTATCCTAGTAACATTGGGATCAAAACATAAAAGGTCATGCACATGGTACAGTGTTGGGTGGTGTATCAGCCTGTTGAATATAGGGTCTCTATGAGTTGGATCCCACTGGATGGCACCCAACAACCACAAAGCCTAATAACTGATATAATAAAAAAAAATAAAGTCCATTCTTTGAGTTTATAATGTGCATAACCTTAAATGATAATTTACATATTTAGGCAACAGTAAGCTGTTTTACTCTCATGCAGAAACAAATATTTTCCGTTTGGTAATACAATGATTTTTTTTCCAGTATTGCGGGTTGAATACGAGGCCTCACACATGGTAGGCAAGTGCTCTACAACTGAGATATCCTCAGTCTCTTTTTTATTTTTATGTTGAGACAGAGTCTCACCAAGTTGCACAAACTTCCCCTGGCCTGAACTTGTGATCATCCTTTTGCTGCCTCCTGAGTATCTGGGATTATAGCTGTGTGCCACCACACCCAGCCTTGGGTGATTTTTGAGAATTTGAATTCATTGACTGCTGGACTCAATACTGTATAGATCATTTCTGAAACTTTTTAAGTTATTTATAATTTGACAATTGTGTCCACATAGATTAATTCAAGTATAGATTGAGGATCTCTGATTTTCTAAGTGGTTTATATAGCTAAAATGGAGTTTAGCTCAATTCGTGGGGTGCTTCCCTGTGCTGAGTCCCTGAGTTTATTCCCTAGCATCACAAAAACGGGAGAAGGATGTGGAAGCTGACTCCTGAAACAAACACCAAAACAATCAGTCATTGAAAACTCTGGGGGGGTCTCTATTAGTATGAGGTGACTCAACAGCATCTAACAACAAGAAAGAGTATTGCTTCTCAGGCTTTTGGCTAAGATCAAGTGTAAGAAGAGACAAGACTCTGGCAATCTCCTTTCTCAGAATACATAATAAAAATATACTTAATGATGACATCTATAATTTAAATCTCCTAAAATCAAATTAGATTTTATTATCAAACTTTAGGCAAGTTTAAAATTGGAATTAACCTCTTTTTCTGTGTTCGCTTCAACTGGCTCTACTCTAAAAGGGATGTGGCTTGGTTGTATCCTTACATGGATCACTTGGACTTTCATCTTTGGTAAGCCAGAGTGGCACCCACAGTTCAGACCCAGCAGGCCTAGAGTGACTGCATTCAGGAGCTTATTCAGACAGGTTGTAGGCTTCCTGAAAGTTGTTCTCTGTTCCTTCTAGGCCTAAGCAATTGGAGAGAGCATGCCTTCTTTGTATGGTCTTAAAACTGGAAAAGGGATTTGTATAGATTATACATATAATGCTGACTATGAAATGAAGCATACTCCATCCAATCAAATGAAAATGTAATTTAATGTCCTCTTTATCTATTACTTTAAAGTGTACAGTTTTAGTTTACAAATGTGAATATTAATTTATAAATATCCAACCTCTATACAGTGCTGTGAATTCTGTATAGGAAACCTGTTAACATTTCAACTTCTGTGAGGTATTTAATTGGTTATCTCCCATTGGAAATAGGTGATTCTTGATTCATTCTTCTGTGTGCTTTCTTCTTGAGGCATCCTCATTTCTACCATGGATTCTATGATAGATGTTGCTACCATGCAAATGTATTCTGATGGAGGTGTTTCTGCCCCTTTACAATTAAATAGATGCATCAGCAGGTGAGGATAAAAATCAGTGTTAATTTCCAGTGCATTGCTTTTCCATGTAATACACAATGAAATATATATTCCTCCCACCCTGCTATCTGCCTCTGTTTTTACCATTTTCTCTCTCCTTCAATTCTAATATTTATAAATGCAATGATCCTATGTGTAGAGATAGTAAACAGGTATCATGACTAAAATGATCTCCATTTCTTAACAGATGTAAGCCTTTTTTGTGATATTGGGTGGTTGAACCTAGGGCCTCACACAAGCTTTGCAAGCACTCTACTATTGAGTCTCACCCTCCACCCAATTTTTACTTTTTATCTTGAGATACGTTCTCCCTAAATTATGCAGGCTGCCTCTGGCTTCAAACTTGTGATGCTCCTGCCTCTGCCTCCTAAGTTGCTTGGGTACAAGTGAGTGGGATTGTGTCCAGCTTAACAAGCCCTTTAAAGTGATGTATATTAAGCATAGCAATCAAGACTAACTGTGCATAATCTTTAGTTTATAAATAGAAACTTTCAAAGACTTTTCCTTTCACAAAAATATTTGGGAAATGATAGACTAAACTCCAGGGCCTATCAGAGTACCTTATTTAACCCATAAGATCCTGAAACACTACAGGGTAGTAGTAGAAAACTGAGAAGCAGTGCTTCCTTGGAAAACTCCGAGTTCATCTTGTGATAATATCCTGTCCACAGAAAAGGGGTTTGACTGTTTCATTTCAGACAATCTACTTAAAACAATATGTTGAGACAATACATTTGTTGGGGATTTTTAAAGTTATATTTCTCAGCTAGGGTCCCTCATAACAGCTTAAGGGGCTGACCCCTAGTTGACCCCAGGGCTCATCTCACTCACTCAAAACAGCCTCTCCCATCGAATGAGCAAAGATGGTCCCCGGCCAGCTTGACCAGCCTTAACCACCTTAGTTTTGATTGGCTCCCCTCACCACCTTGCAGGCAGTAACTGTCTCTACTTGGCAGTTATGTCAGTTTGCCCACTGTACCGGCCAGCTGTGTGCCCTGATTGGCTGAACCCCACCATGTGACCCCTCCAGGACCCTATAAAAGCAGGGCTCCTGGACCCCATCTTCACCCTATGATCCCTGTAGCACCACCGATCCTGACCTCTCTGACCATCTCCTGAACCTCATCACCTGGACCAGCGCTCCCTACTCCAGCAAGACCTACAAGCAAGCCGGCGAGTTCAAGCCCAGGGGTCCCAAAGAGCCGAAGGCATCTAGCAAGCCATGAAGAGCCTCCCAACTCCTCCCATCCTTGGGAAGGAGAGGGGTAAAGAAGTCGAGCTGCGAACTGAACACCAGTGGCTGTGGCTGTGCCTTTAAGGCTGAGCTGTACCAGCACTTAGCCTGCAGCATTCCATGCTGCAGGCCTAGAGCCAGCACTTAAAGGGGTAGAGCCTTGCTCTATAGGGGCTGCTTGCTCCTTGCTTTCCATCAGGGGAGCACCCCAATAAACCTTCCCTGTCCTTCTCCAACCATCTGAAGGTCTCCCGAGGTCCTTCTTTCCTGACATCGGCCACGTGTTTATGTTGAGGGTTTGGCCCTAACTTTAGCCGGGCTAGAGCTAAAACCCCAACATACATTGAGACAATCTGTTGTGTAAAACAGATTATCTATATTATCCTGTGGATGTGATTACTATATAGAACAATATTTGCAAAGTTAGTATCGTATTTGGCATTCAATGAGCAGGAGCCATGATGGTCAGTAGGTCTCCCTTTCCTCCTTTACTGGGAAATTGGAAATGAGATTCACTATGGGGGCTCCCATTAGGTCCAGCCCTGTGAAGATATAGGTGTTGGTGTAGCAATGAAATGTGGCTGAAGGCAAGGAGTTTGGAACTTTATGGTAGGAAAAAGAAAAGAGCATTGGACTTGAAGCCAGAAAAATTAGAAGTGAGTCCTAAGACACAATATCTTGAGTACTTTAATTCAAGAAATTCATTTAAAATAGGTCAAATGATAAATATAGTAGATATGATGTTCAAATTTGGTTGAACTATAAAGACTGTAGACACACAATGCTCCATCATTACTGCTATTGCCATAAGTAATGATCAATAATATATTTTGGCCCCAAAACACTTCATCAGTCAACCTTTTGTTGTCCTTCTAGAGGATCTTGAATCAAACATGTCTGTGGTCTTTGAATGGTCATAACAGAGATAATCAAGTTAATGTTCCTCTAAATTGGCACATCAAATGCTTACATTATTTTCTCAGCTTTGTAATATCTACAAAACAAATAGCAGCAATCACAAAACACAGGCCATCCCCACCTTTTTTGTTCGATCTCCATTTTCCTTTCTTTCTTCCTTATCTTCTTCTCTTCCTTCTTTCCTTCCTTCCTTCCTCTTTCTCCTCTCTTTATCAGTTTCTTTTCTGTTTAAAAAATATTTTAAGTAGGTTATTTATTATTGCAAATAATATCTATAGTGGAGATAAAATGGTTGCCATATATAATCAGGTTTATAGGAGAATCAATGTATCTTTTCTTAGACCATGTAGAAAAGATTCATTTTTCATAGATAGCTTATCTTCAGAAAGGAAAGAACAGATGGAAGATTCATTCACATTCATAAAAGAAGTTCTGAGGCTTTTTTATAACAAGACATATGACTGCAATCATATTTCTTAAATAAAAGTCATTTTGAGAAGAAAGTAAAGGGCTGTAGGCTGGAGGCACGACCCTGCCAGAGGAAGCCGACTTGTGAAAGTAGAATGAATGGTCAGGGTTGGGAAGAGTATAGAATAAACTTCCTTTTGTTTTCCTTATGTGCCCCAATATTTTAATGATTGAGAAATTTCCAAAGTAAATGTCTTTCCCAGTATTTCATCAGATTTTTGTTTGCTATTTCTCAATAATTAGAATTTTATAATTAAAGTGCCTACAGCCTTATCACTGTGGCATCTGATCCAGTCAGATCTCAGAAGCTAAGCAGAGTAGGATCTGGTTAGTATTTGGATGAGAGGCTGCCTAGAAACAACAGGTGCAGTAGGCTTGAGAGAAGGACCTGGCAACCCACTCCCCGCAAACAATCAGCCATTGAAAATCCTATGAATAGCAGAGAAGCATTGATAATAGTGTTTTGCCTGTTGTAGGTAGGGTCGCTAAGAGTCAGACACCAACTAAGGAGTACCTGACATAACAAGAATTAAAGTTGGGGGAAAAGAAGAAACTCTGAAGTCAACAAATTGAGTTATTTCCATGACATATTTGGAAACCACTCCCCAAGAGATTTTCATTCAAAAGATCTGGGATGTGCCCATGGAATTTATAGGTATTGATAAAGCAATTGTAAGAATATGGTCATGTAATTTCTGGGAGCTCACAAGTATGAAATTCAGTGTAGTACACAAATATATTGCAAGATTCCATAAACCGATAGGACTCTACAACTAATTAGTGCCAGATTTTGATTGAGAATCAAAATCTCCTTTCATACACAGATCTTTTTTCCTTTTACTTCAGAGTTTGACTCATGAAACAATGACAAATATCTTTGCATCATTTGGTATTCACCAGTCTACACCTCATAAGAACAATTCATATCAAAACAGGAATTTCTTTTATTTCATGTAGTGATGAAAAGTGGGAGGAGATGTCCAAACCCTTTTAACCAATTTTCATCTTCACCAATTTCATGAGGTGAGCTCGAATTTAAAACCAGAACTTGACAAGTTTATAAGGTGTGCCTATAAACATGTAGTACATTACTGAGTAAGTGTTCAGGGATAGATTTTTTTCTTTCTTAGTTTCTTTTTCTCTTTTACTTTTTCCTTTTTTCCATGGTAGAAGGAAAAAGCAATGGAAAGGACAAATTGACTAACTCCCATAAATCTATTTCAACACAATAATTTAGTAATCACCCTTTGTTTTAAGATTCTAACATTCCTTTATAATAAGTGATTCATAATCATGTGCATTTAAATGAGACCTATAGGTAGAAAGAAGTGAAATAGCAGATATAGTATCTTTATAGTTTTATGAAACATAAACTATCATTAAAAGAATATAAATGATTTTATACCTACCCCTACCATATTTCATATTTTTAGCCATAGGCAGTTATAAATTACTGTTAAGGTATTTTTTAAAAGACAAAAACACCAATAGTACAATGAGAAACAGATCTAAATAGAAAATTCAAAAGAGAAAACCATAATTACAAAATGATAATATTATTCATTCAAAATTATAAGACTCAAAAATCGACAAATCTTTTAAAGTTTTTTTCCTTTTTTATAGCAGTTAATGATAATTCCAGAAATGTCACTGAGATGTAAGAAAGGAAACTCTCAGATTCTACTGGGGGAGCAGTACATTTGCAAGAAGTCTTAAAAATGTTATTAGTCTGTAAAATGATAATTCTAACCTTAGAATTTTTTCTAAGTAAATAATTGGAAAATAATCAAGATAATAATCATTTATTAATTTACTCATTCCCCAAATACTGAATGTCTGTTATGTGTCAAGCAAAGACATTTTTTTCAGGATTTGATAAGCATTTTATATGAAGAGATAGAGGATCAAGGGAACAAGCCAGGGCTGGAATAGTATGTAGGATGCAACCATGGCATGCTATACTATGGACATTAGTTTTTATCTGAAAGCAATAGAAATCCAGTGAGCAGAATAAGGAGGAAGTGTAGTAATATGACCTATCTTTTGAAAATGTTCCTCTAAGTGCAGTATAAAGAACAAATTAGATAAAGACAAGAAGATAACAGTAACATACTGTATATTTCTAAAGCAAAGAGATTTTGAAAGATGTTATGATAAATGATAAATTTTAAAGGAATTAGATTTGCTTAACTCATTTTAAACATTATACAATGCATGTGTATATTGACACATGTTACTCTACTAGTACATCCAATTTTTGTATGTCTGATAAAATTTAATTCATTTTTAAAAGGAGAGGATGAAACCAGTTAGGAAGTGCTTGACTGTCAAAAGACAAGCTACGACCTCGTCTTCACAGTCCTTTCTTGTCTATTATTTTGTCTCATTTGGGTTGTGGGAATCATGGGCTGTTAAGAGTAGCATATAAGTTCTGCCCTTCTGGCATATAAGTTCTGCCCTTCTGGCATATAAAACATACCTCCAGAGAATACCTTGACTCAGTATTAGGATTTGCCAGGGAGCCAGTCCAGATATCCTTGGCAAATATAACTTAGGATTATATTTTACTTTCAGACATTTTTAAGCCAATGAAGCCATTCTCCCCAATGGATTTGAGCTTCAGTAAGTAAAAGTCAGCTCCTAAACAAAACTACACTGTAGTGCTCACTGGTAGAGCACTTGTCTAGCATGTGAAAGACACTGAATTCAACCCTCAGTACTTCCCTTAGTACTTAAGAAACAAAGGAAGGAAGAAAGAAGGATAGAAAGAAAAGAAGGAAAGAAGGCAAGATGGAACAAGGAAAATGTAATTTGTTTAGCTAGATTCATTTTTTTCTTTAAAAATTTATTAAGTTGTCATACAATGCATCATTTAATATATTAAACTCAGTGAAATATAGAAAAACAAAAGCAACAACTTTAATATTCTATAAATATAAATGCCTTTCCTTTAAAAAGCAAAGTGGTGCCTTCAATAGATACATGGCAGAGTCTTCTACTAACAACTCCAGCTTTGGAATGGCAAGGAATCCAAGCATATGAAATCCTAGTTCTTTCTTGGCTCTTACAACCTTTATGCAACTGTTGCCTTGGTGATACCCTATATTAAATTCATGCTTTACTTTTGACCATTTTTTAAAAATTCTCATATATATGTTACATATAGAAAATATTATTTTTCTTCCATAGACCCTACCCTGCTTTGCATTTCTGTAATTTTGGATATATTATGAAAAGGTCTCATATTGCAGTTGGAATACAGGGGTAATAAATCACAGAGTTGGGAAATTTCATATGGCAAATTCATGTTCCATGTATTTGCCATTTCTAAAATGTATCATGCATCTATAAAACATTTCAGTTATAAGATGGTCATGGGCATGTTACCATCTGTTTTGAGTATATTCTGGAATTAACTGAGCTCTAGAAAACTTTGACTTTATTCAGATTGCTCTGATGTCCGTGTCACCTAATCTTCACGATTTTCTCCCACTCCCTCACTCTCTTAACTGTTTGAGATTGGGAATGAGAATTCTGTTTTCCTTTTTTTCTTCTTAAGTAATAATTTGCCATGACTGAATTCCTCTCAGTAATACTGACAGGCATATTGCCAACAACAGATCATTCATTGGTTATTGCTCTTGACCCTGCTCTGCTGGACTCTGAAGTACCAAAGGAGCATATTCTGATCTTCTCCATTGAGAATGTCAAAGTATGAAAGGGTAACTACTCACTGTTTTTCTGGTTTGATTGTAAGAATTCTGCATGATCTTTTTTTTTTTTTTAATCTTCACTTTGTATAAAATCCCTGTCTCATACGGTCTAGGAAGATGGAAGCAAAATAAAGCTTGCAAATATTCAAGGCTGAGGATGGAGTCAAAACAAAATCTCTCCATAGTGAGTTTTATGCATAGAGCTGAGAAGACTATCATTTGTTCCTTGTGCCTTTTGGGAATTTAGTTCTAGAAAGTAGCTGTCAGATACTACCAAAACTTTAGGAAAAAGATCTAGGTCTAGAATAGCCATAGATCCACTAAGGCTGAGCAAAAGGGATAAGCAGTGGATCTGCAGTAGGGAGAAAACCAGGTATTCAGAGGCAAACAAAAAGTGAAGATCATCATGAAAGAGCAACTTGGAATCCATCCTCGTAAGCAAAAGTTCCAGAGCACATAGATCTTGGAGCTTGTGTTACAACAGAACTCCCCAAAGTTTGGGACCCATAGCAATGAAGGAATTAGAGATTTCATGCCTTGTTCAGAGCCATTTTCAATAGAAGGCAACTAAATTATGGTCACTTTGTTTTTAACTTCAATCCATCTCAATTTGAAGCTGTACACTTGATAATAACTACACTTATGCCTTTTAGAAATTCAGTTCTAGAAAATAACTGTTGGATAAACAGACAAACCTTCAGGAAAACAAAACAAACAAACAAATCTCCTAAGATTAGAAGAGCTGGAGATCCACTGAGGTCAAGCAAAAGGGTTATAGTCAAAGACTCAGTCTTTTGTTCAAAAGTTTAATAAAGTATTTTTATCACATTTATTTCATAGCTCATTCTATTTATGGCAAGTGATATGTTCCATTATTATTACATAGAATTTTCTTTTAAACATATTTAAAACACATTTGCTTATAGCCCTACCACCTTGGCATCTGGTCTCATCAGATCTAGGAAACTTGGCAGGGTAGGACGTGGTTAGTCCTTGGATGGGAGACCTCCTGGAAATACTGGGTACTGCAGCCTTGGGAGAAAGACCTGCCAGTCCACTGCCCAAACAGTCAGCCATTGAAAACCTTACGAATATCAGAGAAGTACTGACATAATGCCAGGCATGTCATGTGTCAGGGAGTGTTTCGTTCTGTTGTACATAGGGACGTTATGTGTGGGACCGAACTTGACAGCATCTCACAACAAAAACAACAAAACATATTTGAAGTGAATGTATTTAAACAGATATATTAGGTAGATAATAATTCTAATGTAGTAGCATTGCTATTTGCAATGGTGAAAGCCCTGAAGATCACACTCAGATAACAGTTATCTGGGAATATTGTTTGAGCAGTATGAGGACACTGACATTCTTATGCTTGCACATGAACCACATTCCCCCATTAGGCAGAAACTTTGTCCATTTTCATGTAAGACTGATAATATTAAAAGTATATATACACTCACAAAAATACAAACAGATTTCACTGAGAAGGTGAGGGAGGGACATCAGCCTTCAACCTTTCTTCCTGTCCAGTGAAAGGATTTGAAATGAAACAATAACATTTTTGTATTTACCAACCATAAGGAGCACTGATAACAAAAATCTATTTACCTTATGTTTATAATTCTCTGAATTAACTTGCTCAAATACACGATTCAGTTAGAGGTTGTCATTGATGTTGCTCATGATTGATGACAATAGATTTGGGTAATTGTGAAGTCTTCTGATCCCAAGAAGTAAAGTTCAAATGTCTTAATCCCAGAAAGAGGGTTCCCTGTCTTAAAACTACACAAGTATAACCTATGAAACAATACTTCTCTTTGATATTATGAGGCAGAAAAAAAGTTAAAATCTTATGCCACTGACATAAATCTGTTCAAATTCTAATAAAAAAGCCTGTCATTTTTTGTTTCCGCATTTAACCATATATCCAACTCCATCCCTACTAGTTATTTCACACTTAGGCCCATGTTTTTTTTAAATGATTGAACTATGTTGTTGTTGTTGTCAGGTATCACAGAGTTGGGTCCAATGCATAGTGACCCTTTTAGAGTTCAATGGCTGATTGCTTCAGGATTGCTTAAGGAGTAGATTACCATGTCCTTTTGCTGGTTTTGTGGTGCTGGGGATCAAACCAAGGTCCTCAGAGAGTTCAGTGCAGAACTCTACCAACTGAGCTAAGCCCCAGCTCAGTTGAACCATACATACTGGAAATACACATTACATTTGTATAGATTAATAAATTTTCACAATTTAAACATGTTTATGTAACATGAAGGATGAGATTTAGCTCAGTTGGTAGAGTATGTTCTCTGCACTGTCTGAGGTCCTGGGATCAAGGCCCAGCACTGGAAAAATGGGAGAAGGACCTGGCAGCCCACTCCCAAAACAATCCTGAAACAATCAGTCATCAAAAACCATATGAATAGCAGAAGAGCACTGATTTAGTGTGGGTCATGGCATCAAACAAATAACAATGTAACATGAACCCAGATCAAGAAACTAGATGCCCTCAATATCTCAGGAGTCCCCACCATTATCCCTTATGGTATCTCTAGTGTGACAAAGATCTATGACTTGTAATGTCATAGATTAGTTACCAAACATTTTGTAGTTTATGCCATTGGAATAATATACAATGTACTAATTTAAGCCTGATTTCTTACATCCAGAACTATGTTTTTGAGATTCAACATTATATTTATTAGTATAAATGTAGATCTTCCATTTGTAAGCTCTGTATTATTTATTTAAAAGTTTAAGCTCACTAAGAACAGAGAGCCTGCAGCCATAGTGCTGTGGTATCCAATCCCATCAGATCTCAGAAGCTAAGTAGGTTTAGGCCTGGTTAGTACTTGGATGGGAGACCACGGGGGAACACCAGGTGCTGTAGGCTTGGGAGACTGACCCAGCAACCCACTCCCCAAAATCTGTCTGCCACTGAAAACCCTATGAACAGCAGAGAAGCACTGACAATAGTATTTTCCCTATTGTACACAGGGTCAAAATGAGTCAGATACCGACTCGAAGGCACCTAACAACAACAACAAGAACAGAGAATTGCAAATTAAAACTAATCGAGACACCATATTTTTTCTGTCAGATTGACAAAATTGAAAGGATAACAATATACTCTTGATGGTGAGGCCCCCTCATGGAAGGGAGTTTGGTACTAGTTCACACAATTATAAACACATCTACTTCTCACTTGTAGGAATTTAATTTGAAGATATATTTATGATAGTATGAAAAAAGAAATGTATACTTTAATGCAGCATTGTTTTTGACTGAAAAAGCTGGAAATAATATGCTCATATGTAGTAAAGTGGCTGAATGTATAGCACATTCTTACAATGGAGAGCTACAACAGGTATCAAAACAAATAATAAAAAAATCCTATTACAAGCTTGGAGTGATTTCTAAATTATTTCTAAGTTAAAAAGCCAAGTGTCAAGCAGTATGTATACTACTTACTACCTGCAGCCATAATACTCTGGAGTCCCATCTGTCAGACCTTGGAAGCTAAGTGGGATAGGGCCTGGTTAGTACTTTGATGAAAGACTACTTGTGAACTCCAGGTGCCGTAGGCTTGGGAAAAAGACCTGGCAACCCACTCCCAAAAACAATTTGCCATTAAAAACCCTATAAATAGCAGAAAAGCACTAACAATAGTGTTTTGCCTGTTGTACAGAGGGCCACAATGAGTTGAACATCAACTAGATGGCACCTAACAACAACATATTACTTAATATTCTACTTTTAATTACTACTGACTAATAAATAAACCAGAAAATATGTGAAAAAACAAATAAAATAAGAACATTTTTCTGTGTAGTAGAATGTCAAATAATAAATGTTAAAAGAATTACCACATTGTGATTGCAAAAATGATCATATTTGAGTCAAACAGGAATTAACAATGGATGCTAAAATAAATATATTAAAATTTGATAACTGAAAGGAAATTATATGACTTTGAAGTTTTTCCAAACATAATATTTATCAAATATAGAGAAAAAGTAGCAACCATATAGTTTAGATGGCTGGGGTTTAGCTCAGTTGGTAGAGAGTCACTCTGTGCTCTCTGAGGTCCTGGGTTCAATCCTTAGCATCACAAAAATAGGAGAACATAGCAGCCCATTCCTGAAACAATCCATCAGCCATTGAAAACCCTATGAGGGTTGCTGTGATTCAGACCCAATTTGACAGCATCTAACAACAAGAGCAATAATGGGCAAGGGTTGCTTTCGCACTTCACCTGATATTATGCATTTTGAATTATAATGCTTCAGTATACCACTCCTGTGTTATCCTAGCCTAAACTTCATAACCTATTCATAAGAAAAAAATAATGGAGCCAAAACTGAGAGATCATTTTTTAAATAACTATCCCTTTTCTTCAAAATATCAGTATACTAAAACTCAGAGACATCAGGTGTGCTTCAGATTCAATGAGTCAAAAGAAACATGACAGAAAGGTAGAATGCATCATCTAAGGTTTTATTTTAGCATAAGCAAAATAATTGTGAAATTGGTATAAAGTATGATTGCCAATTACAGAATTATATAATATTAATTATCAATTTTTATAATGGTTCTGTAGAATATACTTCAGCCTTGTTGTTGTTAGGTGCTGTCGAGTCAGTGTCCAGCTCATAGCTACCACACGTACAGCAAGCAAAACATTATTGTTACTGCTTCTCTGCTACTCATAGGGTTTTCAATGGCCAATTGTTTTTTGAGAGTGGATTATGGTGTCCTTCTCCCAGCCTACAGCACCTCATATGACAGGCAGTCTCCTATCCAAGTACAAACCAGGCAGGATCCTATTTAGCTTTGGAGATCTCATGGGATTAGATGCCACAGTGGTATGGCTGCTGGTCACTTCAGCCTTAGAAAATGAAATTGGAGTAATGCAAATTTTTGTGCAAAGATTATGGGAAAATGTACTCATATACCAAAGATATGTATTATACAATATCAATATAGATATTAAGTCCCAACACACATACACATGAATATGTGCATGCATGTGTATATACATGCACACATATAACACATACATATGCACAATAGAATTCAAAGTATTTGGGTGATCAATGGCATATAGTTTATTTGTATTTTTCCTGCATCTTTATTATGAGTTTAAAATTATGTTGATGAAAAAGATAGTTGGTAGGTGCCTTTGAGTCAGGTCCAAAACAGCAACCCTATGTACAACAGAAATGTATATTACCCAATACTGGGTCATGCCTGGCAGTATTGTCAGTTCTTCTTTACTATTCATGGGGTTTTCAATGATGAATTTCTTCAAGAGTCCACTGCCAAGTCCTTCTCACAAGTCTATCACAACTGATATTCCCAGGCAGTCTTCCATCAAAGGACTAACCAGACCTGACCCTGGACCCTGCTTACCTTCAGAAAACAGAGGAGATTGGATGCCAGGGTGGTATGGCTGTAGACCTAATTAAAAGATAGAATTTTTTTAAAGACTCAGACAAACACTCTATTTGAAAAAGTTCCAGTAGATCAGGTGTTCAATGCAGAATGAAGTTAAAGAATCAGAACCTAAGAATATAATAAAGGTAAAGAAGCATGAAAGCTCAAAAATCAGTGCAAAGGCAATCAGGTTCATTTTGCCGGGTGACATGTTTTTCAACCAGACCTTTAATATGTATTCATCTGTACATATGCTAAAACTTGCAGTTCTCTTCTTTAAAGTAATATCCTGGAATTGGACAAACAAATTACATTCCTCTGAACATGCTAGTGTACTTGACAGCTTATTTTTACCCTTCATCTCATTTGATGACTAGAAAGCATTAGCTAATTGAGGCGTTTTCATGTGCTTCTATTTTCAATTATAGATTTCCCTTTGGTAAAATAATCATGGTGCCTTTATATAGTTTTTAGTGCTTGTTATATCATCAATGTGAATTGGCAAGGTTTGCTTGACTTTCACAGTTTTTTAAAAATAGACATAGAATACCTTTAATATATTTACATAATTAGCTTTTATTCAGCTCTGACATACTACACATATTTATTTAAAATCCAGGAGCCGATTGATAAATATGTCAATTGCACTAATTTAAAAATTAGGCTCAATTCTGTCTTCTTTGAAAACTGTGAGAGAGTGTGGATTGTAGTTAAAAATAAGATACAAATAAACTAGAGTTTCTATGAAATATGTTTTTTTGATTTCAGTATTTCATTGTTAGCATTTGGAACTTGTGTATTTCATATAAAATATCTGTGTATTTTGCAAAGTTATGTCATTTGATATTATCTTCACCTTTTTTTCCCAGGGGAAATATACAATAAGACATGCCTTGAACAGCCAAGCTGACCTTTAAATTAAAAAAAGCAAACAGCGTTTGTGTTTTTGATTTGACAGCCCTCAAAGACAAGTTAAATTTCCTGCTAACAGATAGAGAGAAAAACAAAGTGCAGCATTGTATAATTATAACCTTCTCTGAAGAAAATGTTCTCTCTATGAAAGCTAGCACAACAAAGATTTCACTTTGATATTCATAACTATTATTTCTTAAATCAGTGAATCTGTGGTGACAACAAATGATAATAAATCATGAAGTTCCAATGGGAAAAAAATTCCTACTTGGAGGCTCAAAAGACCATCATGAAATTTCAGTCCCAGAAGAAATTATATATATATATATATATATAATATAATAAAGAAGAAATTATATATATATATATAATATTTTATATATATATTATATAAGTAATACACACAATATTTCATAGGCTCAATATAAAGCTTCTGCTGCAGGTGATCTGATTGGCAGCATCTGTATTTAAAAAATTCTTACTAAGGAAATACTACTGCCAGGCTCATCCAACACTATCTTATGTAAGATAAATTTTAAATATTTTGTCAGTATCTGAGTTACAAACTGGGCTGATATTTATAGGAAAGACAAGAATGTACAGAATATAACAAAATATGAAGTTAAAAATTGACAAGAAGAGAGTCAGCTGGTAAAGGATGACTATTGTACTTACTTCTTTTTATTTCCCTTGGATTCTCATAGAGGCTGAAATAATGTTTGCTATTTTCTTTAATAATCTGTTATTTTTGAAACAAAAAAAATCTGAATCTGGGCATGGCTGAACATGCATGTAATCCCAGCAACCCCAGAGGTGTAGGTAACAGAGTCACAGCTTGAGGCCAGAGGCAAGGTAATGCCATTTAGCAAGAGTCTGTCTCGAAATAAAAATTAAATAGAAGAGTGCTTGGTTGGCAGTGCAGCTTAGTGGTAGAACACTTGTAAATATGTGTAAAGCCCTGGGTTCAAACCACTGCAGTATCACTGAAAAATAAATGTCTGATAATCTACAATAGGTCAGTAGGTCAATTTACAAAAATCTTTTTCTTTTCTTAAGAATATATTTCATGCAGTTTAATTGGAGACCCATTGAAAGGTAAACTTTCCTATTCCCTGGAATGAGAATGAAAATGCAATTTTCTTACATATTTAAGAACTTAAATATAATAATTTCACTTCATGGTGGATTAATATTGCATTACTTTATTTATATATACAATACACACACACACACACACACACACACACACACACACACACACACACACACACACATATATATATATCTTCAGTCTTTGATGCTCTCTCTTAGTTTTAATTGAATATAGGTAACAAAGACTACTCAAAAGATAAAGACAAAGGAGTCCATGATAGTATTTTCTGTAACATAAACAACTGCAAAATTTATGTGCCAAATTCAGAAATATGGTTTGATATTTTATTCGTCCTTAGTAAATAATATATTGACATTTCATTTTATAATACTTTCCTACATTATTTCAATTTTAATTTTTGTTGCAGCACTGGGATGTTGAACCCAGGACTTTACACATGGTAAGCAAATGTTCTGTCCCTGAGCTGCACCATCATACTTTCTTTTTACATGGTTTTTTTTAATTTTTTTTTTTTGGTAAAGTCTCACTAACTTGCATAGGCTGCCTTTGGCCTCAAATTCTTCAGCTTCAGCCTCCTGAGTTGCTGTGATCACAGGTGTCACCACAGTGCCCAGCTTCCTACTCTATTTTAAAATAATGTATTTATTTTACATTTTAAAAAATGAATAAAGCTAGGCATGGTGGTGCATGCGTGTAATCCCAGTGACTCAGGGGGCAGAGACAGGAGGATGGCAAGTTTGAGACCAGAGATCTATGTAATTTAGGGAGACCCTGTCTCAAAAAGTAAAATAAAAATGAGCTCAGGGTCCAGCTCAGTGGTCCAGCACTTGCAAATCATGCAAGCTCGAGGCCCTGGGTTCAACCCAGTCCCTCAAAAAAAAAAATCAATAAAAAATAGATAAGATTTCTAGGAAATTACTGGATATTTTGAATTTTTAGATTTTAGAAGAAAGGAAAGAGGGAAAGAAGAAAAGGAATTTTGAATATAGAAATCTAATAACAATATCTAAGATATTTTTGATAGGTAAACAAGGACTAAATGAATCTTTATTTTAAAAACTATGTTTTAAGAGTGGCTAAATGAAACATCATTTCCTTTGATTCCTGTGGAGAGCAGATAAAGCAGAAGAAAATCAGACTCTCCTGTCGAAAGGATATATGTAACTCCAGCCACACTGATTCACTTAAAACAAACTTTATATTGGTCTGTGTTCACAAATGTCATGTCCACTGCATTTTGCCTTTGGTTTCCTTTCATTTGAAACCCTAGGAAACCTGAGACTCAAAAATAAAATCTCTACTCTTTGCTCAGCACTGTGGGTTTGGAAACTTCTGGAGGGTTTAGTTCATTTCTTCATTCTTACCAACTGGCATTAGAATTAGACACTGAGCCCAAGTGAAACTACCAAAATTGATCTCAAAACAGCCCTGGCTATTAAGAAAGAGTAAAAAGTTAAATTTATAGGTTCACTGAATGTTTCAGGGTTTTTGAAACTACTCCCATTATAGTGGGCCCTTTTTATCTCAATTTTCAACCCCAAACTAATGAATCCCTCAGGATTTAAGGCTTCAGTTTTAGGACAGAAGCTTGGAACTTAACTACAGAATATTTCTTTCATAGATTCACAAGGAAAGAGACTTGTATATATTTGAGTCACGTAAAAAGATAAGTTAAAAAATCTTCTAAGCTTTTGCCAGAGGGTTACTATGAAAACTTGTACAAACTAATCGCATAATGGACTGAACATAATGGACCATCACTGACTGACTCACCAGATTATCCAAATAACAACAGATCCCTGGCAAGTAGGGATTTCAGTGTGAAAAATTTTGAGAAAAGTAAAATTCATTTAATATTTTTGGAATTGCTAGTCAAAAAAAAAAAAAACCCTGCAAAGTAAATAAATACTATAATTGACTTTCCATCAAAGAATAAAAACAGAAACTGCAATTACATTGTAAGTGATTGGTGGTGGACATGTCAAAAAGTGGATAAAAGCAAGTCATTCCTTCTTTTTTTTTAAGAATCATAATCTATCAATTTTCAGATTTTTTTTTCAACTAGGAAAATCCAAGGCCTTGCCGTTTATGAGTTTTCTTTTCTACATTCTTTGACCTAAGCACTAATGGTCATCTGCTGATTTCATAACTGTACTCCACTATAGATTTCTCATTCAAACCTATGTGGTTTAATTTGTTTAAACCATCATTAAAACAAATACATTTTCTCTTAACCAGATGCCTTTTTAAGATTAAATTTGGATTGAATCTGGCCCTTATTGTAGGGAAGAATTGGGAGGAAATTGGCAAAAACTCCCAAACTGGGAAAATGGAGTTTGAATATCTGGTTTATAAGTTAGAAATCTAGGGAAAATGAAAGTAACTTGGTTGCATGTTTGTACAAAACCCTTCCTGATTGGACAATTGGACTGAAAGCTGATTGGCTCAGGCCATTCCATGGGCGAACTATATAAAGAGCTGCGCTGCGGCAGCTCGACCCTTTTTTTTTGGCACGGCCTTTCTGGCATCCCTTTCTGCGCCTTCTCGCCTGTTCCTGCCCGGACCACAGATGAGGAAGCGCCTCTCCCGCTGCTCTCCCCCGGACCTTTGATGAGGAAATAATGCTCTCCCATCGCAATCCTCCACAAGGAAAAGAACTCTCCGTCTGATCACCAAGGAAGCGGCAGCTGTCTCCTCCTGACCACCGAGACGACCAACACAGGTGTTTGTCCCTGGAAGGCAAAAGCGCCTGAGGCTTTTCCTTTCTCCCGTCTCCTCCGGGGTCCCGAGGGCCGCGGGAGTCTGCGCCCCTCACCTGAGAGTCCCAAGTGAATTGTGTTTAGTATCTGTGTGCGCAGCGGCGCAGCCGGTCCGAACCTTCAGGCCAGACCAGATTTGGCGCCCGAGTGGGGCCCAACATAGTTGGCGCTCGAACAGGGACCCAACACTTATAAATCTATATGTGTGCACGCACATACACACTGAAATTTTTGTGCCTTAACAAAATAGGGGATTTGTCTGTTTTCACAAAAATGAGAAATCTAGAGCTTGAAAAACTAACAATAAGTATACTTGTTAAAGAAACTCATCAATGATGCAAGTTCTTTCTTGTTTCACATTCTTTCTCTTTAGTTACTACATAACTTTTCATTTACCTGCTCCCATTGCAATATATTCTTGGAAGGAATATAGGAGACAATGGGTAAGGGCCAATAGGGAAAATCAAGTTTTGTTTTCTAACCTTTTATTTTCATTGCAGTAAAATATGTGAAAAGAGTCTACCCGCTTAACAACTTGTTTCTTTAAATTCTACAATATTGATATATATGTCTCTATCTTTTTAAATGAGATGCTTGGATTTTTCAGCCACCAATCTCCATTTATTTTACTTTGGTCAGAACTGTGACATGTCAGCTTACTATAGAGACATAGTTTCTGAAGAGAAATATTATTAACTAGACACAATATCATCATGAAAAAATGGTTGTTTGTTGTTAGGTGCTGTCCAGTTGAGTCTGACTCATAGTCGCCCTATGTACGACAGAGAAACACTACTCCACACTCTGACATGCCAGGGTGTTATGGCTGCAGACATGAAAAATAGAGGTGTTTTAATAAGGTAGAATGAAGGAACAGATTTTATGTATTGAAGCAATAATGTATATTGTTGATTATGTCTGGATAAAGAAAAGGAAACAATGATAGTCCTTTATTTTTATACATCTAAGAATTAGGAATTATGTAAAGTAATAACTTTTGGGAGTTTTCCAGAGACAAATAAATATACTAGTTTTTAGATTACAGAACACTGCATGGTAAGAAAAATAACAATTATTTCCCACTTACAAACTGTCGTACAACTGAGAAAGAAAGAAAGAAAGAAAGAAAGAAAGAAAGAAAATATTGTAAAGTTAACCATAGAAACAGGGTGAAGAAATCACAGAATATTTACAACTAAGCAACAACTTCATTTAGATGTCACATCCACATGTCAAAAAGTAGATATACTTCTCTTCTATAAAACAGTCCAGATGAAAATGAAGTATCATTTATTTTTGTTCAGAGAAAATATTTTTAACGTGAAATTCTATCATTCATTAATAAAAATGAAGTAAAGATACTCTAAGTGAAAGAATTTTAAGTAGTGTACACTAGTGGACAATTAGTCAAGCAAAGTATGATTCTTCCATTTGTTTTTATATTGTATAAATGGGTTTCAACCTTGCCAGCATATTATCAGTTGAATTTCATTTCCTGGCTCCATTGATACAAACAAAATCAGAATCTTTGGAGTTGAGAAGTAGACATTAGAATATTTTAAAGTTTTTTAGATAATAGTAATCTGAAATAATTGTGCAAACTGCAACAGTGTATAGTTTGACAATTTCAGCTTTAAGTTCTATGAAGGACTGTTTCTGTTCTGTATGCTATTTTGTGTTTGACTGCTTGTTTTCTGAATTAGCCCATTAAACCAAAGGGAACTGCAATATGTATGACAGAGTAAGTAGTTTTTCTTTTCTTTCATGAAATGTAAACCAAGAAGGAAGATATTTAGAATGTTGATAGCAATTATGCCAGGAGTGTGTCAGATGATGAATTAATAAAATTTGAGTCCTTGATAAAATAATTAAGTTATGTTTGAAAAAAGAATAAATTACAGAAAGGAGAGAGAATAATGGCATGATCAATATGAGAAAAAACAATAAATTAGCATGGGAAATAAAGTAGAAGCGTAACAAATAGAGAAAAATTAGAGTACATGTGGATTAGAAATAAACTGTAAATATGACTAACTCCAAAACTATTCAAGACAGTCAAAATATTTTACATGTTAAAATATGAAATTTGAGAACATAAATACAGTATAATGCCACAGAAGTATTGGAAACATGTTGGTTTTGGTAGGTGCCATGGAGTCAGATAAGGCTCATAGTGACCCTGTGTACAACAGGATGAAACACTCCCTGACACTGTGCCATGGGCAGGATCTTTTTATGTTTGAGCCTAACATTGCAGCAACTGTTTTTGCTCATTTTGAGTCATACCACATCAGCACAAGGAGGTCCCAGTGGCATTACTCCATTCCTATCATTAAGGTTGACTCTACTTTGAGGTGGCAATCTTTCCCTAGTTGTTTCTTGAATACCTTCCAGCCTGGGGGACACATTTTCTGGCATTATATCTGACAGTGCTTCTCTGCTATTTATAGAGTTTTCAATGACTAATTGTTTCTGGAATGGGCTGCCGGGTCCTTCTTCTTAGTACGGAAGCTAAGCTGAAAACTGTTCACCATGGGTGACCCTGTTGGTATCTGAAATATTGGTGACCAGCTTTCAGCATCACAGCAACATGCAAGCCCCCACAGAACGAAAAGCTGACAGACATTTGGTGGATTGGAAATATAGAGATGGAAGAAATTATCAAGTTAAAACAAAAAGTGTATGAATAAACATCAGACACTATATTAATCTCTCTTTTTTTTTCAGTACATGGAGGGTTGAAACTAGGGCC
Source organism: Pedetes capensis (assembly GCA_007922755.1). NCBI lineage: Eukaryota > Metazoa > Chordata > Mammalia > Rodentia > Pedetidae > Pedetes > Pedetes capensis. Next base: position 47,458 of record VMDO01008871.1, read on the forward strand.
TCACGCATGCTAGGAAAGTAACCAAATGCTCTACCACTGAGCTTCACCCTAGGCTTCTTTTTTATTTTTTATTTTGAGGCAGATTCTCTGTAAATTGTGCAGGCTGCCTCTGGACTGAAACTAATGATCTTCCTGCCTCAACTTCCTGAGTCACTGGGATTACATACAGGGATGTGCCTCAACACCCAACAAATACTGTATTTCTTGAAGACTAGTAATAGATATAAAAAGGATTACTCTTCTGCATTTTTGTTTTACTGTAACATTCTAGGCAACATGGTCACACAGCATTTAATAAAATATTAATCAGTTAAAATAATACAACACTTCATCAGAAAAATTTTTAAATGATCATTTATAAATATATATACATATATGTACTATGTACACACATATGTGTGATCAAAAAATACGGTGAATGTTATGACTGAGCGCTACTCAATAGAAAGATATGTATTTTCAATATGGAAAGCAGCAAGTGACAAATCGAAAAGTAAGAGTGTGTGACAAGTTTCAGCTTGTTTGGTGCAGTCAGTTGGGTGTGAGCCATGGTTGAGAGAAGATATGTTTTAAAGTGTCTCTAAATCAAGGATCCTGAGCAAAAACACTTCTGGAAATACAATTTTTGTCAAATAAATGTTACAGTGTATCCTCATCCACTTCACTCACTGGATCTGACACTGTGTGACTTGTAACTCTTCACTAAACTCATAATTACCATTAAAGGTAAACATTTTCGATCCATTCAGGACATTGAGGCAGCCATGATAACACAACTAAAGTGTATTTTTACTTTCAAACTGCTTCAGAAAGGGGCAAGAAAGACAGGACAAATGTGCCCAAAGCCAGGGAAGTTTTTTTTTTTTTTTTTTTTTTTGGGGGGGAAGGGACGTTAATAGCAATGTGTTTCTAACTGTAATAATTTTTAAAATTTAAATATTTAACTCTATTTAAATTATACCTCATATTATATATATTTATTCATGGAAATAGAAATAGAAATAGAAATTTCCTAGTGCTTTGGGGAAGGTTGATATAGTGAGCAGTAAAACTGAATATTTAGCTGATGATATCTCTAAACAAATGTTGAAGGAGTGGCAGGATTCTTTCTGACTGCTTATAATAAATTATGAGGAGAAAGAAGAGATGAATTGAAAATTATTTTTTAAACACAGAGAAACCAAAACTTAAAGACAGAAAATCTTCAGTCTATTTATATTGGCGAAAACTGAGAAAGCATATTCCAAAGAGAACATCAGACCTGTGGTCAGACTGCTGTTGTTGTTCTTGTTAGGTGCCATTGATTCAGGTCCAACTAATAGTGACCCTATGTATATATAACAGAATGAAACAATATCCAACACTGTGATGTGCACACAATCTGTTTTTAAGCTCATTGCTACATCACTGTGTCAGTCCATCTAGTTGAAGATCTTCCTGTTTTTCCTTGTCTTGCCATTCTCCCAAATGTGATGTCCTTTTCTAGGGACTGCTCTCTCTTGACAACATGTCCAAAATATGTAAGGTGTTGTCTAGCCATCTTTGCTTCCAGGGAGCACTTTGGTTGTGTTTCTTTTAATATGGACCTGTTGGTTCCTTAAGAAGCCATGGTATATTCAATATTCATCTCCAGCACCACAATTCAAAAGAAAAAATTCTCTTGTTTCCCTTATTCAGTTTCACAAGCATATGATGCAACCCAAAATACCATGGCATAAGTCAGTTGCACCTTCATCTTCATTGTGACATCTTTACTTTTCAACACTTTAAAGAGGTCTTTTACAACAGCTTTTCCCAATGTAATTCATCTTGTTTTCTTGACTGAAGCTTCTGTGGATGTTGATTGCTGAATGAAGTAGAGCAAAATCTTGGACAACCTCAATTTTGTTTTTCATTTGTCATGAAGTTACTTACTGATTGTGTTGAGGCACAATCCATATTGAAGGCTATGTCCCTTCATCTTTATCAATAAATGTTTCCAATCCTCTTTAGGTTCAGCAAGTAGAGTTATGTCATCTGCATAACACAGGTTGTTAGTGCACCTTTGTATAATCCTAACGCCATGTTCCTCCTAATAAACTCTTGCTTCTCCCACTATTTGCTTAGCCTAAAGATTGAAGAGGTATGGTGAAAGGATGCAGCCCTGATGCACATGTTTCCTGACATTAAACCAGTATTTCCTTGTTCTATTCCATCAAATGCCTCCTGGTCCTTGTACAGATTCCTCATGAGCACAATTAAGTGCTCTGTCTGGTCAGTGGACCTATACAAGCAAAACATTGCCAATTTCAATCGAAAAAGATGGAGACTGGGCTAAATGAAGAAAGGCTGTCAGATTGCTTGAGTTTTTCAGGTTAATTTGGTAGAGCTTTTTGGCTGCTAAAATACATCTTTCTTCAAGAAGGAAAAGTCACTCCAAAGGTGATTTAGAGGTTATCAGGACTTCATATAGTCTGGAGTTTTGTGGGACATAAAAATTCATAGATTGAAATCCTGGTCCAAAAGTGATATAGTGTTACAAGGTGAGGATTTTAAGAGGTAATTAGGTCATGAGGACTGTGCCCCTACAAAAGAGACCCCAGAGAGCTAGCTAGCTACTTCCACCGTATGGGGACACTGTGAAAGAAGAAGTGAGCTTTCATGAGGAAGCCAATAATCTGGAGCCTTGACCTTAGAGTTCCCAATCTACACCACTGTGAGAAATAAATTTCTGTTACCTAGAAGTTACTCAGCTTATGGTAGTTTGTTGAAGTAGTCAACACAGGCTAAAATATCGCCTCCCTTTCATAAGACCAGAAGGTATTCCCTGAAGCCTTAAAGGTAGGACTGCCAGGAGTCCTGGGGACAGGACCTGCACCAACAGAACCACAGTAGGTGAGACCATTGTTCCATTGTCTCCAGGTGGAAGATCATCAAACCAAGGAGGGTAACTTCTGTTCTTTACGATCTGATGGAATTTACATTTCAGAGCTTTAGACTTGTTTTTGACTTTCAACCTTTATTTTCTCCCCCCCCATTTCTCTCTTTTTAAATATGGAAACATATATCTTATGCCTAGCCTTCCATTGTATCTTGGAAAAGTATTACTTGTCTGGTTTCAGAGGCTCACAACTGGAGAGGAGTTTTGCCTTGGGATCAATATTAACTAGACTCACATCTATAACTGCCTTAGACAATATTTGAGACTTTGGATTTCAGAATTTAGAAATTATGCTTAAATGAGTTAAGATTTGAAGAATTTTTGGAAGGGATAAATTATTTTGCTCACACAAACTGTGGAAATTTGAGAGGGGACAAAAGTGGAATCTTATTGACTGAGATTTATTGTCCACAAAATTCATCTTAAAGCCCTGTCAATTTCATACTATTAGGAGATGGGCCTTTGGAGGTAAATCAAGCTAGAATTGGTAGTAGGGTAGGAGTCTCATTATGAGATTACTGGTTGTGTAATTAGAAAGAGATGTTTCTTTCTTTCTGCATGAATGCATTGAAGAGAGGCTGTGAGAAGTCATAGAAAGAAGGTAGCTCTCTCCAAGCTAGGAAGAATGCCTTCATCAGGAATGGAATGAACCACCAGTTGATCTTTACAACAGAAGCATCCCTGTGGAAAAAACCAAGAACATACAATTTGAGAACTTCCTTCACAATATTTTTAAAGCCTCTAAGCTACTTAGCAATAACAAGTATGTGCTAGAAACTTTTGGGAAAATTATAAACTTGTATTAGAACATATGCAAGAATTAACCTAACAGAGGTGTGTTCTACACTCCTATATGGGGAGGACTAAGTGTAGTAATGATGTGGATTCCTTCCCAAATGAATAGAAACATTTCTTTTCAATTTAAGTCCATTTCCCAATAGTTTTATTTCAGCATTAGATAATCTGATTCAGCAATTCATGTGGGTGAATAAAAAGCAAATATCGACTGACAATTTTGAAGAACATAATTGCATTTGTATTGGGAGGAGAAAAGGGTTCACTTGGCCTACCAGATATTGAGACTTGGTATAGAGATTTAGTGACTGCAATCAAATGATTTTTGTAGATGGATTCAAAAATTGATTTTGTGAAGAATGGATCAGACAGTCTGATTACCAAACATCATTGGCAGCTTTGACTACACATATGAATAAGTAGCTTTTATTTTACACAGTATCCCATAACAAAGTACAGATAAATTAATGACATCAATGTAAAAAGTATAACTTTAAAAATTTAGAATACAATGAAGTAACCAGTTAACTACTAGTTATTGAAACTTAAACACCACCACCACCAACAACAACAACAAAAACAACAAACCTGTCCAGAATTATGTGAAATCAGGAAGAATCTAGCTAAAAGTTGGAAATGAATAGGAGCAAGTAAAAAGCATGGATGATTTATAATGTATGAAACCATAACATTTCAGTTGTGAACCGATGATTCATTTTTGTTTAAATTTATATTTCCCAGGATACACAATTGCTGCTGCACTGAGGTCATTTCTAACTAATGAGAGCTAGAGTATCTCAATATGTTCAAAAGGATCCTTGTAAATCTTGTTGGTAACTGTTAAATTGGCAGTTTCATAAAAAGTGGGATAGAAAAGTTTTCCTTAGTCACACAGTCGAATACTGTTTAACTGTTAAAATAAGTAAACCAAACTTGAATATAGCAACATGAATGCATATGGAAAAACTAGCATTGATTTTAAAATATTGAAAGAAAATGTTTACACTATGATAACAGGTACATATGATAAAATGTAATATGACAGTATATGTATATATATATATATATATATATATATATATATATATGTACATAAATTACATAATATATAATATCAGGCAAATAAATGAAATATACCAACCTGAGTATAATAGCTTCATTTGGATAAAAGTAAGTGATATAGAATGATTAGGGGAGGTATTATCTACAATATTTCATGTATTTGATAATGAAAAGTCTACATCAATCATAGCAACATACTGGCACTTTTTAAAATCTAGATTTTAAGTACACAAATATCTAGCATATTAACTTCTGGACATGTGAGACTTTTTTTTGAGGCACTGAGGGCAGAACCCAGGGCCTCACTCACGCATACTTTGCAAGTGCTCTGCCATTAAGCTGCACCCCCAGGCCTTCTTTTTATTTCATTTTTAAAATTTGAGACAGGCTCTTGCTAAATTATGTGGGCTGTCTCCTGCCTTCAAACTGTGATCTTCCTGCATCTGCCCCCTGAGTCACTGGAGTTACATGCATGTGCCTCCCAGATTGGCCATATATGAAATATTTTATAGTTAAAATTGTTTTAAAATATAATCAGCTTACCAATACTGCTTTCTCAGTGGAAATTAGACATCTTACCAATGTGATTTCATGAATGTAATGGCATTTTCTTATACATTGACTAATTGTCATTCCATTGATAATTGAAAAGCAAATTCACATCATTCTTTTTATTTCTTTATAAATATTGGGGGGTACAGAGCAATAAGTCATTTACTACATCCATTATGCAACTATTAAATTGTTTTTGCGCACATATTCATCATCTTACATATTTTATAGGATACTATATGTGAAAGAAGAGGAAATGGATAAGTAGGGAATTTACTTACTATGTAAAAATCATGCGCAATCATGTGCTATATCTTTACTGATTTTTTCCTTTCCTCTATTTTCCATGTATTCATATATCTTGAGATTTTCCTCTCCCTTTATCTCCTTCTACAGTTCCCTTCTCCCCTTCCCTAACCTATGTTCCCTAGCCCTGCTTACTGCCTCCACCATTCTTTTGGATCTACTTATATTTTCCCTTCTGAGATAGGTATGATTTTCCACTTTACATATCTTTCTTTAAGTTTAGATTTAGCTCCCACATTGAGTGACAATATATGGTATTTCTCTTTTGGGGCCTGAGTTAATTCAATTAAAATGATGTTCTCCACTTTCATCCATTTTGCTGCAAATGAAAAAATTTCATTCTTTCTTATCACTGAGTAATATTCCATAACAGACCTTGCAGAAATAGGAAAAAAATCCTAAAATTCATACAGAAGCACAAAAGATTGCATATAGCCGAAACAATTATAGCCAAAACAATCCTAAGCAGCAAAAACAGTGCAGGAGGTATCACAATACCTCACTTCAAACTACAATATAGTGCCATAATGGCAAAAACAGCTTGGTATTGGAACAAAAATAGGCATGAAAATCAATGGAACTGAACTGTAGACCCAATGATAAACCCACACAATTATAGCTGCCTGACTTTTGACAAATATTCTAAGGATGTTCATTCGAGAAAGGATAGCCTTTTCAAGAAATGGCACTGGGAAAATTGGGTATCCACTTGAAGAACACTGAAAATGGACCCATATTTCTCAGCCTGTATGAGAGTCAACTCAAAATGAATCAGAAATTTCAACATAAAACCTGAAACCTTAAAACTACTAAAATAGAACATAGGGAACACTCGCCAACACATAGGCATAGGCAAGTATTTCCTCAACAAGAATCCAATTGCCCAGGAAATTGCACCAAAATTTGACAAATGGAATTACATAAAACTAAACAGCTTCTGTATAGCAAAGGAAATAATTAACAGAGTAAAGGGAGAGCCCACAGAATGGAAGAAATCTTAGCATCCTACACATTTGTCAAAGGACTAATTTCTAGAATATATAAAGAACTTAGGAAATCAAACACCAAAATAACAAATAATCCAAAAAACATGTGGGCAATGGAACTGAACACACAGTTCTCAAGTGAAGAAGGACAAATGACCACTAAACAGTTAAAAATGCTCACTATCCATTAGAGAAATGCAAATCAAAGCAACAGTGAGATTCCATTTCATTCCTGTAAGAATGGCCAAGATTAAAAAAATAAATAATAAATGATGGTGATTATGTGGAGAAAAAGGATCCCCTTTACATTGCTGGTGGGACTGTAAATTAGTTCAGCCACTTTGGGAAACAATATGGAGGTACCTTAGAAAACTAAGAAGAGAACTGTCATACATCCCAGCTATAACATTCCTGGGAATATGCCCAAATGAATATGTCATCCTACAACAGGGACACTTTTATATTTAATGCAGCACTGACCACAATAGCAAGGGTAAGGAATCACCCAAAATGTCCTTCAACAGAGGAGTGGATTGAAAAACTGTGGTATATACACACCATTCATAAACAGCTTAATGGTCAGTTTTATGTGTCAAATGGGCTAGGTTATACTACTCTGTTATTCAAACATAGATATTGCTGTGGAGATATTTTGTAGGTGCTGTTAATGTCTACTGGATTTTAAATAAGACAATTATTGAAGGTGTGGCTAGGACTTATCCAATCAGTTGTCAGGCCTTAAGGTCAAAAGTAAGTTTTCCCCAAGGAAGAAGAAATACTGCCTTATGATAGTAGCATGAGTTCCTACCTGAGAGTAACTAGACTGTTATGTTGTGCTAAACACTTCTGCTAGTTCTTTGAAATGAGTCTCTTCATACATAGGTATCCAGAAAAGGAAGTGGCAATCTACTCCCAAAGCAATCTCAAAACAATCAGTCATTGAAAACTCTATAAGGGTCACTATGAGTTGGACCCAACTTGAGGGCACCTAGCAACAACATACATAAGTTTATGTAAGTGTGTACGTGTATGTGTTCTATCTGTTCTATTTTTCTGGAGAATCATGACTGATATGATTATAAATCACAAGTTGGTAACAGTCAATTCCTAAACTGATTCATATTATCTGACTTTGTTTTAATTCAGGTTAGTTATAACCAGTGTTACTGTGCATGTGCTTGTGCATTTGTGAGTATACACACATATATGTGCATGTGTTCAGTTTTATATGTGTTGAGGGGCTGCTATTTCTGTTTCTCATTCATACTTTCAAATAATTCTATTTACTTAGAAAACTGTAGGCTACTGAGACAACATCAACCCATCCATTCCCCACTTTTTCTGGACTCAGAGACATGATTTTGTTCAAATAAACATCCTCAAGTAAAATGACACTAGGCCCAGCTGGAAAAATGATAAATCTCAGATAACTGTGGTAACTGTATTTCTCTTTCAGTGATCATTCAACAGTTGAGCACATTACTAAATTCTGATCAATGATAAATGGGAGGAAGACTGCTGAAGAGTATACAGAGAAATGCCAACTATCTTCTAAGAGACACTAGAAGAGTGGTCCTTTTCCTTCCTCTGGATACTGTGATACATACATGAAATGTGTGGAGCTATTGTAACTACTGCTCAGTCAGACAATAGCCTGAATTAAATACACTTTTGTGAATATTTTATACTTCTATACTTTTAAGCTAATTTTCTGGGCTAGATCTTTCTGTTACTTGTGGCCAATGTCACTTAATTTATATATGCAAAAATCTATCTTAAAATTGTGACAAAATATGTAATTTGCCAACTACCAAATCCACTAAACTTCACTTGGCAATATAATTTAAGACTTGAACACTTAAGATCAGAATATTACAGCTTATTCATTGAAACCCCCACGTGTCTATCCCTTTGACATACAGTAGGGGCTTGCATCTTGCATATTGATGTGATGCTGAAAGCTATGCCACCTGTGTTACAGGTATAGAATTACCATCCTGAAGAGGTTTCAGCTGAGCTCCCAGACTAAGACAGACTAGGGAGAAAGACATGGATAACCTGCCTTATGTAGATGACACAACTCTGCTTGCTGAAAGTGAAGAGGATTTGACATATTTACTGATGAAGATCAAAGAACACAGCTGTCAGTATGAATTGTGCCTAAACATCAAGAAAACCAAAATCCTTATAATTGCGTCAGTAAGCAACTTCATGATAAAGAGAGAAAAAGTTGAGGATGTCCAAGATTTTGCTTTACTTGGATCTATAGTCAACACCTACAGAAGCAACAGTCATGAAATCAAAAGAAACATTGCATTGGGAAAAGTTGTTGCAAAAAAATTCTTTAAAGTGTTGAAATGTAAAGATGTCACATTGAAGAGGAAGGCGTACCTGATGCATGCCATGATATTTTCAGTCACATAATATGGTTGTGAAAGCTAGACCTTGAATAAGGGAGACAGGAAAAGAATTGATACTTTTGAATTATAGTGCTGGAGAGGAATATTGAATATACAATGGACTGCCAAATCAATCAACAGATCTGGCCTTGAAGCAGTGCAACCAGAGTGCTCCTTGGAAGTAAGGATGGCTAGACTGTGTCTAACATATTTTGGACATGCTGTCAGGAGGGACTAATCCCTTGAGAATGATAATATATTTGGGAGAGTGGTGGTCAATACAAAAAAGGAAGACTATCAACTAGAAGGATTGACACAGTGCCTGCAACAATGGGCTTAAACAAACAAATGAAAAGATGATGTGCCTTGTACAGCGTCAGGGAGTGTTTCATTCTATTGTACATAGGTCACTATGATTTGGATTCAACTTGAGGGCACCTAACAACCACAATTCATTGAAATCTAACATTGTGGTAGAGACTCCACCCCATTTGGATGAATTCGAATAATGACAGTTGCTGATTTTTTTGGCTGGTTTCAGACGATTGAAGGATTTTTTTTTTTTTTTTTTTTTTTTGTGGTACTGGGGGTTGAACGTAGGGCCTTGCGTTTGCATGCTTTTCAAGTGCTGGACCACGGAGCTGCATGCCCAGCCCATTTTCTTCACTTTTTTGAGATAGGGTCTTGCTTAATTATACAGACTACCTCTGGTCTCAAACTTGTGATCCTCCTGCCTACACCTCCGGAGCCACTGGGATTACAGTTGTGCACCACTGTTCCAGGCAAACTGAAGGCATTATTACTATGGAGTACAAATGGCTGTGCATTCAAAAAAGCAGTCATTCCCATTCTATTTCTCATAATACTAATAGAGTATAGGCTAAGCTTTTCAGCTACTAAAAATATTTATTATAAATATCTGATTAATTATGTTGACTGATTGAAATCTCTATTTGCAGTATATAATATTATTTTATCTGATTGTTTGCCTTTGACTCTTTTACAAATTAGAAGAATTTTAGGATTACTGACATGCTAGTCTACTAGTCGTTCATTCTCTTTCATATTCTGCCTCAAATAGGAATATTAACTTTCATTTTTTGTGAAAATAGAATATGATGCAGTCTATATGTTCTCTTGCTGTGGGTATATGAGACAAATAAATATTAAAATGACAAAAATAGTAGGAACAAAACCAAAACAACTTTTCCATCTTAGTGCTTTCTCAAAGGCCAAGTATCCTTAATAGATATCTCTACAAACTGCATCTACCTTAACTCACATAATTTAAATAGCTTTTACATAATTATATTTTTCAATATTAAGTGTGAAATAAAAGCTCTCACCTGATTGCATTTAATTCTCAATTGGGAAGACATTATGTATCTCAACTTTGAGTTTGTTTTCACTTTTTAATGTACGACTTAGATAATAATATAGTTGGTGTAATTCACTATTCAAAATGGTTAATTCAAAAGTTAGAATTTCTTTCACTAATGCAAATCAAGGAAGGCAGTTTCTTAATTGTTGCTATTACATAATGGGGCTGGGATTTAGCTCAGTTGGTAGAGCACTGCACTGCAGTCTCTGAGGTCCCGAGTTCAATTCCCAGCACCACAAAAATGGGAGAAGGACCTGGCAACCCACTCCCAAGGCAATCCCGAAACAGTCAGCCATTGAAAAGCCTATGAGGGTCACTATGAGTTGGATACTGACTCGACAGCACCTAACAACATTACATAATAATCCAGTAAAAAATTTATGACAAAATATTGAAAACTTTGTTGCCATGGGAGTTTCATGGATTTCTCTCTTTTTTGTTTTGTTTTGAGAATTGTTTTACTTATAGAATAATTGAAACACTCAGACATATAGAGCATGATAAACACTCAGATACGTACTTCATGATTTTACTAAATATTAATATTATATATTTGCTTCCAATTTTGTTAAAATTGTTAAAGTAGCACAAATGAAGCAGAAGTATCCTGTGTACACTCCTGTTACCTGCTTAATAATTATCCTATAATGAGGTCACAATTATGTTTAATTTATTCTCTATCAGTCTCATGAATTATATCAGTCAGTTTAGGCTAAGTTGTGCAGTGATAATAAATGAGCATTGTAAGTGGTTTATAACTCAGAAGTTTATTTTTCCCAGTGCAAATTAATCATAGGTGAGCTATCACACTACTCTATGTTGGGTTAACTCTTGAGTCTCTGGCTAACATAGAAGTTCCTATGTGAGACATTCCATGTCCTATTCGAAGAAGAAAAAGGAGATATAGAAACACAAACTAACACTTAAGAATACAGCTCAAAAGAATCATGATATATGTCCTAGTTTTTCATTGACCAAAGCAAGTTACATTCATATTTTTCTCTTATATGGAAGACTTCATGACAAAGCTTGACTCAATGGGCCAAGAACAGCGCAGGCAATGATTATAAAATAACACATCAAATATACATTTATAAAATTACAAATATGGGCTTACACATAGGAAGAATACATAGTATTGTTTTGTATATTGAAAGCTTACAACACTCTGTACATATAATTTTATATCTTGCTCTTTTAGTTCAATATATTTT
>VMDO01008871.1:59172-80978 GCA_007922755.1 Pedetes capensis
AGGTGAAACAAGTAGAAATGCAATTCTATATGAAATTTTATTGTGTTTGATATTGCCATGTTATTCTCTAAAGATGATAAAATTATATTTTCTATCAGTAATATGTGAATAATTTCATAAGTTCCTTTCTAATATTTATCAGACATTATTTAGACAAATTTGTTTTTCTGGGACTCTCATTATAATTTGACTTTTCATTCTGAAGATGAGTTTTTTTTCATGTGAATGAAACATTCAAAGTGCAAATCGCTTTTCTTTCCTATGTTTTGTTCCATAGCAACATGGTGGTCACTTTTATATTTTTTATTCATAAAACTGTATTTTAAATTTTGTAGGATATTCTAAACACCATGTAAAATCTTCTTCTTATTTGCAGTATCATTATTGTGTGAAGATATTTTTCTCTTGCTAAACTGGTATTGTAATAAAAATCTAAAATGTATTCGTTTGAGACCAATATGTTTATGATATTTAAAATGGCTAGAAACTGACAATCTGTGTTATGTAGTGCTGGAACATTGGTAAAGCTGTTATTTACAATCACTTATAGGAGAAGGACTTGGTGATCTACTCTCAAAGCAATCCTTCAACAATCAACCATTAAAACCCTATGAGGTTCATTCTCCATCAGACTTGACTCCATGGCACCAAACGACAATAACAACACAGTTACTTATGAAATTTTAAATTTTACTTAAGAGGTTGTCATGCATAATAAGTAAGGAGTTCATCCTAGGGAGTAATGATGTAATGCAAGGAAGAGATAAACTCAGAAAAATCAGGAAATTAGCAAACAGAATTTATTGCTGTTGTTAGGTGCCATAGAGTCGGGGTCTGACTCATGGCGACCCTCATAGAGTTTTTAATGGATGATTGTCTTAAGATTTATTTGGGGGTGGGTTGCCATGTCCTTCTCTCATTTTATGTGGTGCTGGGGATAAAACCCAGGGCTTCAGTATGTGCAGAGTGGCACTCCACAGACTGAACTAAAGTCCAGCCCAAGCAGAATTTAGAAGGATATAAAAGAGTCAGAACTATCTGGCTTGAAAATAAAACTAATTCATACCACCATTCTCTTAAGTCAGGTACAGAGAGATTAAGGTAATGGAATATTTGTCATTATAAATTAAAATGCAACATAACTAAAACAATTTTTGTTGAGCCATCTACCATTCTTCAAGGTATGAAATAGACTTAGAAAATATTCAGACATTAGAAAATACTAAAATACCTACTTTCGTAATGGATAAAAGAAGGAGTTATCTAAATGAAGCCAATAAATATCACAAAGTCAAACTCAGAACATAGTACAGGAAACATAAAATACCCTTTGAATAAAAGAAACTGCAAAATCTCACGTCAAGAGTGTGGATATAGAGTGAGCACTGCAGTTGAAAAGGGATGAATAAGTGAAACATACAACTAAATGTTCATTTGCATTTCTTCAATCCTGCTGTGCAAATGTTAAATTTTCCCATTGTTGGGAAGTATTATGTTCTTGATTAAATCTTACTTATTTTTCCCGAGAATGGCTTCCCAGCTCAGTGTTCTCTGATCTTTGAATATTTTTGCAAACTTTTGAAAAACTCTTTGGAAAATAATCTCTTTGAAAAATTTTCATACCTTGTTTTTGCCTGCAAACCCTTTGGGTCCTAAATTCTTTCAATTTAAAATATGTAAATCCATATTTATCCAGGATAATGGTGCTTTTTTTTTAAAAAAAAAGATTCATCTTCTTTAAAGGCTTTGTAGTATATTACATGTCTAATTATATTCTTTCTTCACTCAGTAAGATATCAGATCTGGTCAGATCTCAGAAGCTAAACAGGGTCAGGCCTGGAGAGTCCTCAGACAGGAAAATACCTTGGAATACCAGGTCTTTTCTACTTGGGAGAAGGACCTGGCAGCCCACTCCAAAAACGATCAGCCATTGAAACCCCAATGAATAGCAGAGAAGCACTGACAATTGTTCCAAGCCTGGCATAGCGTAGGGTAGTATTTGTTCTGTTGTACATAGGGTTCATATGGGTCAGACCCTACTAACAGCATCAACAAATTAATTCTATCCAATGCTTCAAAGTCAAATGTGCAATTATTTTTTGAAATATCTTATTGTTCCCCTCACTGTTGGGCTTATAAGGGTCCATCCTTTTGATCTTCCTAGTAGCTGTTTGGTCTTGTTAGGAAAATGGAGCCGGTATCATCATCTTAATTCCCTTAGAGGTCTTAATGTAGGGTTTCTAGTCACATCACTGTCTTACCTAGTGTTTTCTGGTGAGAACTGAGAGAAGCCAACTTTAAGAAACTTTTAATTGCATAACACATATTAGTAACTGTGGTCATCTATTATTACTTGGTTGTGATAATTCATATTTTTAAAATTTTTCCTATTTCACTGAGCTTTCAAAATTTATCGGCATAAATATATCAATAATACATGTGACACTAAAATAGTTTTTATGAATAATTTTGATTTGTGTATTTTATGTTTACATTAAAATATTTCACTACTATATTATACTTTTTCCTTCTTTCCATTCTTCTTGAATTCTTATTCAACATATATTATTGTTGTTAGGTGCCATGGAGTGGGATAAGACTCATAGTGACACTCACAGGGTTTTCAATGGCTAATTGTGACTCATAGTAACCCTCATAAGGTTTTCAATGGCTGTTTGCTTTCTGGATTGGTTCAGGAGTGCATTGCCTCATCCTTCTCTCATTTATGCAGTGCTGGGGATCTAATGTGGGTCATCAGAGAGCTGTACTGTTATCAACTGAGCTAAACCCCGGCCAACATATTTTAAAATCTTTACATCTACATATCTGTTATGTTTTTGTATTTTCTTCTGCATTCACTTAAAAATCTTTCTTTTATCTTCTGTTTGTCTAATTCTTTTCTAAATTGTGCCCAGCCCTAATACATAACTAACTCAGTTTTTAAGCCTGTCACTGGTAGAGCTGGTGATGTAGCTTAATGATAGAGTGCTTGCTTAGCATGCATAAGGCCTGGGTTTGAACTTCTGCACATAAAAAAAAAATCACTGCTATATGCAAGAGCTTTTATTCATTGTTTCTCCTGTTTCTATTTTAATGCTTTTAAAATGATTTTCGTGAAAAAAAATATATATGGTTTGTTAGGTGCCATAGTTTAGGGTCCAACTCATAGTGACCCTATGTACAACAGAACCAAATACTCTCTGACAGAATGATATTTCTACCACTATTGTCAGTGCTTATCTACTATTCACAGGGTTTTCAAAGGTGAATTGTTTTGGCAGTGGGCTGACAGATCCTTCTCCCTATCCTGCCTCATGTGGTATTCCCAGGTGATCTCCCACCCATGGACTGACCAGGCCAACCCTGCTTAGCTTCTGCCATCAGGCAGCATCAGATGCCAGGGTGGTATGGCTGCAGACATGTGCTGTATATTCACATACAAATAGTTGATATAAGTTATAATAATATGTTAAAATTGCCTGCAGCCGTAGCCCTGTGGCATCCAATCCCGTCAGATCTCGGAAGCTAAGCAGTGTCGGGCCTGGTTAGTACCTGGATGGGAGACCGCCTGGGAACACCAGAAGCTGCAGGCTTGGGAGAAGGACCTGGCAACCCCCTCCCAAAAAATCAATCTGCCATTGAAAACCCTATGAACAACAGAGAAGCACTGCCAATAGTGTTTCCCCTGTTGTACTGAGGGTCGCTATGAGTCGGATACCAACTCGACGGCACCTAACAACAACAACAATATGTTAAAATACCCTCCCTTATATATAGTTTCACTTATCCTGATTTCAGTTATGGTCGGTGAGCCACAGTTAAAAGTAGTAAGATTTATCTTGGCTTTTTCAAGTGACAGAAACTACATCCACATGACTTTTACTAAAGTATATGATATAATTATTTCATTTTATTATCAATGTTGTTAATATCTTACTATATTTAATTTATAAATTATACTTTATTGCATGAATTTGTGTATAGGAAATATCATAGTAAAATAAGGTGTGGTATTATCCTCCATTTCAGGTACCATCTCTGCCTCTCAGAGGTCTGATGAATAAGGAGTGGTAACTTTAATAAAAGAAATTTTATGTCACCTATTAATGGACCATTTTATGAATTACTTTGTCTTTGTTTCCTTTATCCTATGTATATTTTATTTTGCTTGCTATTTTATTATATGTAGGATCCCTTCATTTATCATTTTCTGTATTATTTATTTTAAGAATATTTTAGGAATTTTATAAAAGAAATCCTATAGAATTCATGGATTTTAATGTCAAAATTTTGCTATACCTTTTATCATTTGGTTAAGTGATTGGGAATGGAGTTTTGTGTGCTTTAATTAACCTTTCATGCTATGCAAAATTTCTTTTGAGTTTTGGGGATTGAATCCAGGACCTTGAGCACACTAAGCAAGCACTCAACCACTGAGGTGTATCCCCAGGCCCTATGCATACCTTTTGAACAGAGAGTGGAACTCTTTTTTCTCTACTGATGGATTTTCCCCCATTGACTATTTTACAGACCCTCACAACAGCTGTTTGTATCTATAATATAACTTAAAACTGACCATTGGAGTTTTGGTCTGCTGAAGTGGTTATCTTAATTTTTTCTTTCTGATTTTGCTTATGTCTTTATTTTTTGATAATTTATCTCTATTTTCCAGATTTTGAATCAGAAAATGTGGCATAGATAGAAATCTCTCTACCCTCTTTTCCAGCTCCTATGTGCCTACTCTTCAGGATCTGAAATTACATATATTTTGTCATAAAAGCACAACTTCATCCCAAATGTTAGTGTTGTGAATTTAGCATTCCATATCTTTAAATAAATACTTGGATTGTTTAATTTTAGTTTAAAATTATAGCTATTCTTAGTAAGATAATAGCAACCTCATATTATTAAAAAAGTTCTATCGGCTTCCAACAGACACACACACACACACACACACACACACACACACACACACAAACAGCACACACACACAACACATCCAACCACACACTTTTTGTCCTTATGCCATCACTTCTACTATGTCATAATTTGGTGATATTAACTTTTTTCACATTGTTTTATTCATGCTATCAACCTCTGATTTCTTTCCATGTATCTTTCCCTTACTCTTCAATTGTCTTTATCACAATATGCAGGCATCATATCTGAGTTCAGCTGAATTCATTCCCAATCTCATTTAAACTATAAAATTCCTCCCAGTGCATTTACCCCTTTCCCAGTGTTTGGGGACTGTCTCTCTTTCTGTGTTTCAATTTACTGTTTTGAGAAGTTGCTTAACTAAAAATGTGTTTATACCTCTCACAAACAATAACTTGGCTTGGTAGAGAGTTACAAACTAAAAATACCACTCTGAAATGATTTTTAAACTTCATTTACTGGTCTTCTGGCTTCCAGCACTGCTTTTAAGGACGTTGGTGGTTTCTGGTTCTTTCATCAATAATCACTCTTCATTGGAAAACTTCAACTTCTCTTTATTCTTTTGATTCTATGTTATTTCATTGTCTTTTATTTTTGATTAATTTGGTTACTTTCAGGCTCTTCTATCTTCACATTCATATTTTTTGGTTCTGGAATAATTTTTTTCTTTTGTACTACTTTCCACTTTGTATTACCTATTTGCTGAAATCAAATATTAAATATATTTTCTGCTCTTACATATTCTCATTTTCTTTTCTAATTTTAGGAAGAATTCCCCAATCAGCCTTCAAAAACCCTATGAACAGCAGAGAAGCACTGTCATAGTGCCAGGCATGACACAGTTTTGGGTAGTGTTTTGTTCTGTTGTACTTAGGGTCACTATAAGTTGGACTTGGTGGCACCTAACAACGGCAACAAGTTCTTATCATCAGAAAGAGTATCTTCTTCATTTCTGAAAAATCACATGCTATATGGAATGTTCATACATTTATTTCTTAGTATTATGGAAGATGGGCTCCACTACTCTCC
Source organism: Pedetes capensis (assembly GCA_007922755.1). Lineage (NCBI taxonomy): Eukaryota > Metazoa > Chordata > Mammalia > Rodentia > Pedetidae > Pedetes > Pedetes capensis. The sequence goes on from VMDO01008871.1 coordinate 65,140, forward strand.
ACAGACACCAAAATCCACAGATGTGCAAGTTTCTTAAATTATGTAGAATTTGCATATAACACATCCTCCATTTTAAATCATCTCCAGATTACTTATAATATGTAATACAATGTAAAGGGCATTTAAATGATTGTTGTGTCATGTTGTTTAGGGAATAATGGTGTCATAATTTCAATACAAAATGTATTAATATTCAGGTCCCCGGTGATGGTGTAGAGTCTATGAAAACTTTCAAGGAAGGATCTAGTTTTGCAGAAGTGGCTTCCTGGAGTTGGCCTGTGGAGAGTTTTTTGTTGTTTTTTTCGTGGAACTGCTGCCACCTGCCTAAATGCCTGCCTCACAGATATGCCTTGCTATCATTATGTACTGGTTCTCTAACTGTGAGTTTCCAATACATCCTTTCCTCTATAAGTTTGTTTGAGTTGTTTTTCTGCTACAGTAATGACAGCTGACTAATACAAAAGGCAAGAAAAAATACCTGTACGTGTTTAGAACAGACACAATGTTTTTCAAATTTTTGGTCCACAGTTGGTTGAAATATGGATGAAGGAAAAGTGAATTCAGAGGGCCGACTGCACTATCAACAGATGCATATAATTTTTTTTATTCCACGCATTGTTTGATGTTTTGTGAATTTGCTTTTTCTTTCTTTCTGTATTATTTTTAATTTTGGTGACTGTGTTCAACTATATACAACACTTTCTTTTAGTTCTCATTTAAGAGTGAGCCAAAAAGAAAAAATTAACCACACAAAGATCATTGGAGCTTGGGTTAAAGGACAGGGCTCACAGAAGAGCAAGCTCTTTCAGGTAACAACCAAATCTCCTTTGTTTGTCATACTGTCTCTTAGGCCAGATAACCCAGTGAAGAATTTTGTGATCCCTGCCTGTATGAGAAATGGTTTGGGGAAGGATGAGACAGTTTTAGCCAGATTCTCAGAATTTATGGGAGTTAAGTGTATAAAATGGACTGAGGCCTCATCAGCCGGGACTTTATGTTTTAACCAAATCTTTTCAGAATGCTCCTAGTTTCTACCTTGGGTCTGTCTTTCATCTCTGATAAAACTAGGGAAGCTCATTTCCTTGCTGCATAGTCTAGGAGAGGGGATTTAATATTCCAATTCCCTTTTTACACCAACTTCTACCTAATCTTCCTATGTTCCAAAAATATGTACATCTTGGCTTTCACCAAAAACAGAGACTTCTAATTTCTGAGGTTTTCCGAGGTTTGGTAATGTTAAAACTTTTGTGTTATTAAAATTTCCCTCTCTTTATCTGGCCACAGACAGATTTCAGCCTAACTGTATGTTACTTTAGGTCCTTTATTTGTCCAACTTTTAGCCAACAGTGTCAAATATTCTAGTTTCTGTGGGCTTTTAAAATAAGTTTTAATTGCTTTTACTATTGTTTTAATGGGGTTTAAGGAAGGAAAAAACATAAATACAGTGTGTCAATGTCCCACATTGTACATACAGATTCTCTGTAAAGTGACCTATCATATTTGCCAAGCACTGTTAGATTTACACTGGTAAATTCTTTTTTCCTGTTCTTTAGAATAATTGAAAAGAGATAAGTAAGCAGAATATGTTTAAAATCTGTAGAATTTGATAATCCAAAAGACTAATTTTAACTATAAAATAAATCTACTATTTTTTGTGAATTAACCTTATGCTTTTTAATTTTAAAAATATTAGGTTATTTCATATTAAGTCCAAAATATCTGAGAATGGTAACGAATAAACACAGCAGTAAAGTAAGTGTATTTGCTACTGCCTAATAAATCAAACTTTAACAACTTCCTTTTACCACATGCAGACAATATGTTTTTACACCAGTTCTGTTTTGAAAATTGATAAACTACACCTGTAAAATTTACAATCTTGTCTTCCCTGATTTACTGACACTTGCACTATTATAAGACATCATAAATGTCTGAAAGCTGAAATATTCTGAAGTTAATAAATATTCACAGCTTTAATATTGCAATAAATATATTATTTAATCAGCAGTCAAAAAAATCTTTGACCTAAAGTGCTGAAGAAAAATGGAGACATTCTTGTATTTTGTTCTCTGCTAATTTAAAAACAAAGGAAACTGCTAGAAGAATTGAAAATAGTGCTTCTTTATTTCAAAACCAAATTCCCAATAATCCTTTATTAAAAGATTATTTTACTCTTCATAGCCTAAGTATGACATAATCTATTTCAGAGTCTAAATATGTCATAATTGCTGAGTGTTTTCTGAGCTTTCTAGCATGGGTAGTAGTATTATCTTGTGCAACACAATAGACTTAAGGAACACTGGGTGTGTTTATAGTGGAGCTAGTGGAAGCAGAACCTGTGGAAGATTCTAACTTAGAATTCATAACACATGCTGTTAGGAATCATTTTTAAGTTGCTATCATTTCGTGTTAATCAAGATTATTTATGGCATTAAACATTTTTCCTGGATAGGTTTTATTTGGTTAAAACTTGGCTAAAACTTGGGTGTGAACTAAAAGTCTCATGTTTAGCTAGCTATTCAAAGTCAAGCATAGGAAGGAACACTCCTAACATTCCTTGCAATGCTTTAATAATATTATTAAATAGATTGATTCTGTGGAACCATATCTGGTGTGCAAATTTTTTTATTCCTAAATCAATCAGATTGGTATTTTTAAAGGAGTTGTGATTTATTATTTTTATGCAGAATGGCCTATACTTTAATTCAAGTGTATTTGATAAATTGATGAGAGAGGTAGAGAACAATGGTCTGAAAATTTTCTCTTTTAGCATGTATACATACCTTCAAACTTACTACAGATGGATAGATAAGTCAGCAGTTAATTTGTGTTGTTGTTGTTGTTGTTAGGTGCCGTTGAGTTGGTATCCGACTCATAGAGACCCTCTGTACAACAGGGGAAACACTATTGTCAGTGCTTCTCTGCTGTTCATCAATGGCAGATTGATTTTTGGGAGGGGGGTTACCAGGTCCTTCTCCCAAGAGTTAATTTGTATCAAATAGTAATCCTTTGGGCAGAGAAATCTTCATGGGCTTATATGTAAGGGTCATACAAAGAGAACTATGAAAAGAACCAATGGTAAGTTTGTACGCAAAGATCACCTTGAGAATGGTGGACAATTTTCCTGCTCCTCCCTTTCAGATTGTGAATTTTCTTCTCTTTGGTTAAGTGACCAGAGGCTTTACGTTTAGCTATCTTGGCTCCAGTGTAGAATATGAAGTGTTTGTTCTGAGGTGTTGAGAGAGAATTCTCCATGATCTCTCCCATTTCGGAACATCTTGGGAAGTGAGATACAATTTTTTCCTGAAATATTCTTTTGAGGATATGTATATAATGAATAAACTTGGAAGACAGAGATTATCTTTTGTAGTAAAGGGCAATTTAGCTTACAGCCTTGGGAGATAGACATTATATCACTTGCTGTTAGTTTGCTCTGACCCACTCCAATACAAAAGAAAAATGTGCTTCCTGTCTATAACAAACCCCTGCACCTACAGAAGCATTTGGCCTTTCCATTCACTTGGGGAAATCAGGTCAAGAAATATTGATACACTGATTACTACTATTAATATGAAGAGTAAACCATTGTCTGTCTCTGATCCATATGTCTCATGTCTTCTGCCAGAACTCATTAAACTCTCATAGATTAGTTCATTAGATTCCAAGTCAGGTAAAATCTCAGACCCTGCACATTCTCGACATTTTCCCTTGCTTCTAATTTCAATTCCAAGTTATGCCCATCAACGTAAAACCTCTATTTTCTTTCGCTCTCCTCACCATTCCTGATTTCTTGTAAGACTCAGGTGAGTATCTTGCCTTCTCCTACTACTTCACAGTTTTAGAAATATTGAAAAGGGCCTTGTTTAATTTATTCTAAAAGAAACAATTTATAATGATAAATAATCCCTTGACAATTAAAAAAACCTTAGGAAATAGAGTTTTAGTCATTGAAGTAAAAAGTTATATTCACAAAATTTCACTCACAAAATGTTAGTCATATTTTGGCTTTTCAAGTGTGAAAACTCGAAATTAGGTTTTACATCTTTTTTTTTTTTTTGACCCTAAAACCTGTGGCATCAAATGTGCATTTCTGCCCAATGTTAGACTTCATACTTTCACGGTAGGAGCATTTGAATATGAGGAGCTACAGGTCAACAACATTTCAAAATGGTTTGTCACAGTGCTACAGATTTAGTCACATTTGAGTCTGCCTCATCACAAGAATTCCATTTCAGCTTTATACATCCTAAAGGGACAGTCATATCAGTGTTAAACTAGTTTTCTTTATATCTCTAATAGAATGTGTGGCATTTAAAAATCTGCTATAAATGCAAGTGGCACTAATTTGATTACTAATTCTGATATGTGCTTTGGTGCATATTCATGTTTATTACTTGAGTTTAATGACTACAGATGGATGAAAAAGTTGCACAAGCCAGTGCTTTCCTCTCCTGGGAGCTAGTACATGGATCCAAGATACAGCATTGGATATTCATATCTGGCAAATAACTTTGGCTTATATTCCAGGTCTAATTAATTATTTTGGTATAAACTATGATGTTTCCCTGAAATTATAATGAAGTTCAAAGCCGTGGCATATTATGTAAAATAGATCTTAATCATAGACACTGCCACTGCTGTTTTATAAAATATAATCCCTGACATACAGTTACATAAGAGTAATGAATTCAAATGTTTTACCACACGTTAGAGTGACTGTAGGTCACAATTTATTCCTTACTTTATGAAAAACTGGAAAAAAAGAGTTTGAAGTTTCTCAGTACAAAGAAAAGTTAAATGTTTCAGGAGATGAATATGTTAATTATTTTGATTTGATCATTACATATTATATACATGCATCAAATTATCAGATTATACTTCATAAATTATTATGGCAGCTTAAAAGTATGTTTAAGTGTTCTTTGTATGTTTTAGAATCATATATATATATATTTTAGAATCATATATATATATATATATATATATATATATATATATATATATAGTGATGAACTCTTTAAATGGAGAATGGAAAACATGAATTTCCAGATCCAACTACACTATACTAGGTTCAATTATCATTGCAAATAGGTAAATGATATTTGTCAGCCTTCTTATCATTCAATATATTCATTTCTTGTTCAAACACAGATGATAGTTTAGTTGAACAATTATGTCAATAATTTCCTCAATTATCTCCAACTATACACACAAATAGGGGCTAGCGTTTAGCTCAGTTGGTAAAGTGCCACTTTGCAGTCTCTGAGGCCCTGGATTTGATCCCCAGCACCCCAAGAAAACAGGAGAAGGATGTGGCAATCCACTCCCAAGGCAATCCCAAAACAATCACTCATTGAAAGCCTCATGAGGGTCGCTATCAGTCAGAGATAACCAGACTGGCACTTAATAACTACAACAACATTCATATGTAAGTTAGATCACAAACAGGAAATATAGTTTTTTGCAGCTCAGATTTCACCTATTTTTCAAATAGTTAAGACCATTGGCAAATTTCCTAGATTGCTGGCTGAATATGGAAATGTAATGAACATAAATAAAACACTCTAACTGGGCCTGCACCTTGCAAGCTTTCAAAGTGTTTTGGTTTTGTTGAGATTTTCATGCATTGCACACATTTCTAAGGCATATTCCCTGTTCAATTCACCAAAGGTCAAAATTATACTTCTACCAATAAAAGCAATGAAGCTACATTTAATGTACTTTGTGGACTTAAACTCTATGGATATGATTGCATAGTTTTCTCCATAGTAATTCATTCTGAAATAATAGCTTTGAAAGTTTTATGCTTCCTTTATTATTAATCTTTTTTTCGTCCCTATGAGTAACCCACTTTTTTAAACAAATGAGTGACTGATATTGTTTTATAATTCTCTGCATTTTCTTCTCCCCTCCTATCCTAAAAAATAATTCAAGCTGTTATTTTCAATTTAGCACTGTAGATTAAAGGCATTTTACATCAGAGAAGAATCATGTTGCATGAATAGATCAAGCATAATAAAAAACATACAACCTCTGGAAAAAATGTTTCTAGAGGAAAATACTTTTGACCTTTTACATTGATGACTTCTGTTATAAAGAGAATAAACATAGTTTTGATTTATCATCATTATTATTTTTATTATTAATAATGCTAGAAATCAAACCTAGAGCGGCTTGCATGCTAAGAAATTGCTCTATCACTTACTTACATCTCCTGCCTCTTAATATTTCTCTTACTACTCAATTATAACTGAGCACTAAATTCGTATGCAGCCTCAAAACTCAGGTTTTAGTTTTTCCCATAATTTTTTACTCTTTCTTTTTACAAGACACTAAATTGTCAAATATTAATACTATTTTAATAATTTTGAAACAGTTTTAATTGCATTTAACCATTCTTCTGCTTTGTTTGGTTATTATGTGCTACCTAATAAACACATGTTTTAACCTGCTGATTCATTTTCCAGAGTTAAAAGTACATGCTAAATAATTTCTACCACAGTTAATATAAACATTGACCTGGTTGAGTGCAGAGATCTCTGTATGTCATTAAATGGCCATCGATTCATCACTTCTGCAGGGGTTTGGCTGCTGGCATCTGATTAAAAGTCATAGACTGATGTCTACTTTGATCTACTTTTTTGATTTCCTCTCTGGATCTTGTCAGTGGCACTGTACTCATGACTCCCTACTGTTTCTGCGCTTTCTAGCATTTATTGTCTCAGTTTTCCTCTCAGTGTGGCACTACATGATAAACTTCTCCATACAATGATAGTCCCCATGTACATCATCACTCCACCATCCTAGACATGGTTTTTATAATGTTGTGGTCAAATAGGGAGGAAAGCAATAACCAATGACCCTATGATTTTCCACATTGCTGTGCAATGCTAATAAAATGCACCTTATGCTTCTGTAAGCCATAGTTTATTCCTTAAGTGTACATGAGATACTAAAGTTTTGGTTTGAAAATTATGTCATCTAACATAATATTCTTTTGGAGAAATTAAAGGGACAGAGTCCTTATTAGATGTTCAACTCCACATGGCATTTGTCTGAGTGGAGCCTTTATTTAAATGAACGAGTTTTGCTTTCTAAGGATCAGGCTGAATTTATACCTTTCACAAATAAAGAAAATCAATTTGCTGAACCAATTAAGGTAGGAATGTTGATATAAATGATAACATATTATACTTATTTATTGATGTAATTTTATTAAAAATAGAGGAAATAGTTTAGAGTTACTGCTAAATAATAGGTAGAGTATGTCTTAAATTCACAAAAATATGTATTAAATATTCTCTATGTAACGTAGTTCTGTATTATTGATGTGGTTCTTCCATTTCTTTAATATCTAGTATTTAAAACCATATTTTATGGTTAGTATATGTATCCCAATTTCAGAAGTCTCAACAATTAAAAGAAACTTGCATAAAGAAAAACTGTTATTCAATACTCAAATTTAACCTAACAACAATACAAGTAAGTATATTGTGAATCCATAATCTGAGAAGAATAAAGAAATGTGCATTTGAGCTCTACAAAACTTTACCAATATTTTGAGATCTTTTATTTGAATAATGTTTTAAAATATTTATCGATGGTCTTCTTCAAGGGAAATTGAAATTCCTATTTTCTATGAGAAAATATATTGTTAAAACTGGTTAGTAAAAGCACAATGAATTCAGAAATAATTAAGATCAGATGGAATAGATTATAATTACATAAAAATAGATAATTATGTTATTATATTACATAAACATTCATGAATAGAAACCTTATATGGCATATAATTAATAATACATTCCTTTATATAACAAAATCTGAAAATTGTGTTTTTTCCTTTGGCTACACTTAATTTTACCTAGTCTTTTCAATGTGAGTAGAATGTAAACAACAGCAATACTCTTATTTCATGGTGATAAAAGAAAATGGACAGTTTTTGTGGAATCATTTTGAGATATTTTCATTTTACTAAAGATAGAAATGAACTGAGTGTTTCTTACTGCTATTCTTATATGTAAGGAAAAAAAAGGTTTAAATAAAATATTGAGAATACATGTAACTTGATCATTCTGATTTTACATACACACACACATACATACACACATTTGTGTTATACATGTGTTGCTGTTAGGTACCCTGAAGTTGGGTCCAACTCATAGTGATCCTATGTACAACAGAATGAAATACTACTTAGCACTGTACTATGCAAACCATCTTTATATGTTTGAGCCCATTGTTGCATCCATTGTGTTTCTTTCACTTTGAGTCATGCCATATTAGCAAATGGAAGTCCCAGGAACTTTACTCTGTTCCCATCAAGACTGACTCTACTCTGAGGAGGCAATTCCTCTATAGTTATTTCTTAAATATCTTCCAGCCTAGGGAGCTTATTTTCTGACACTATTTCTGACAGTGCTTTTCTGCCATTTTTTAGGGTTTTCACTAGGTAATTGTTTTGGGAGTGGGCTGCCAGGTCCTTCTCTCATGTTATACATACATAGACACACACATGTATACACATGTATGTTGTATATATGCACACACATGTGTCTGTGTGTGTGTATATCAGTTTAAAATTTCCTTTCCTATGATTCTCACAGTACTCATATCAGTATCAAAAAATTAGGCTGTGGCACATATCTGTAATCCAGCAACTCATGATGCTGAAGCAGCAGTGTTGGGAAAAGCTGGACTTTAACCTGTGACCCTCTGCATTGTGTGTTGCAGCTGGTGCCCCATCATTGCATCCTGCAAGAGACTGAAGCTGGGGAACAGAGCATCAAACACAGGAGTATAAAGCAAGGAAGGTTTACTTACAGGGATAGGGAAGGGGTAGGTGGTAGATGACTGGGGCAGGGAAGGGAGATGGGGGATGAGGGCACTCAGCTGTAATCCCTGCTGCTGGGGCAAGAACTCCTGGGTGTCCCATTGGCATTGCTAGTGTGGTCCACAGAATTTGCTGCTTCAGAGGCCCTGATCTTAGCTCTAGGAGGCTTGTCTCTCAAAGCACTCGATCCATTGGTTGAGGAGGAGAAGGAGAAGATCTAGTGGATGCAGGCACCCAGGTAGAGGTGAGGATGGAAGCAGGTCTGTTGAAGGATGAAGGCAGGCTAATGGTAGGCTGAAGGCTAGGTAGGTCAGGCAAGTACAGGCCTCTGGTCCCATGACCAGAGTGAGCCCTCCTTAGGTGGTGTTCAGGTAGAGCTGTTGGGCTCTGGGGTCTGGGGCTTTTATCCCTTTAAGCCAATAATTGTCAAGGAATGACAGCTGGCCAATCAAGGAGGGCTCATGCATGGTGCAAGGGCAAGTGTTTAACCAATGAGGGAGCAGATAGGGCTCAGCCAATCAGGCCTCCAGGAAACCTGAGCTGACAAGCAGCACCTTGGCCCACTTGATGGGAGGGGGGAAGAGTGAGGTACACAGATGGAGGACAAAGGTCAGTTGCCTAGGATGATAGAGGTTAGTCAGTCCTCCAAGAGACTAGATGGGCTCCTGGGACTCACCATATTTGGGTACTCTCTATCCCCCTGGGAAATCCACAACAGTAGGAGGATTGCAAATTTGAGACTAGAGGTAGCCTGTGCAACTTAGTGAGATCCTGACTCAAAAAAATAAAGAAAGGGGGACTTGGGGATGTAGCTCAGTTTTTAATTTAATTTAATTTAATTTAAGTTTTGTGGCACTTGGGAGTTGAACCTAGGTCCTTAACAATGCTTTGCAAATGCTCTACCACTGAGCTGTACTCTCAGCCTATTTTTTATTTTTAATTTTTGTCTTGAGACTGTCTCACTAAGTTACACAGGCTGCCTCTGGGCTTGAACCTGTGATCCTCCTGCCCCTGCTTCCTGAGATGCTTGGATTATAATGTATACCACCACATCAGGCACAGCTCAGTTCCAGAGCACTTGTAAACCACTTCTCAAATAATTAAAAAGTTTTTTCTCAAGGTTTGTTTTAGGATATATCCCCTTGAGTCTTCCACATGAGATACCCTTGCATAATAATAATTTATAATTAACTACCGAGGAAAAAGTTTAGTAAACCTCTGAAACACTCTAAAGACATATGCTACACACATAAAAACAGAGATATAATTTTATGAATTGTCATAATACGGGCATTTATTTTTATTGAAGCATTTCTTATTTCATGCATGTGGTGAGATGATTAAGATTAATTCTTAGTTCAAGATTAGCCTATATTTTCTTCATTTTTGAGTTTGGAAATTAATATTTTACATCATCATTCTAGAAGATAGGAGTTTTCAAGTCACATTTTAATAATCTTCATTTTTTAAATGGTATCCACTTATCACATTATACACTAATTTTACCCCTGGAATATTCCATTATAAAGGTGATTATAAATGTGTCTATTATACCTCAGAGCACCTCAAATAAAAAGAATTTATCTTTTACTTTTGTCAAAACATAGCTTTTGATAATTACTTATATCCTGTAATCCACTTAATTTTAAGTATATATTTTGACTTCTTAATTTATAATTTGCTTTCCATGTATTTTAGCTGTGAATGAATGTGAGGGTAAACTCAAATATGATTAAAAATTAGAAAACAGGTAGAGAGATATATGATCAGAAAAGGTAGAGACAGATGGAATTAGAAATGATCATTGTATCCATGTCTTTGGGAAAATCAGATGCCTATACCCTACATTTTCACAAACTTAATAAATGTTTAACCACTAGTCACTGAGAAAAGATCTGGAAAAATCTGTTAATCAAAACATGTGCATTTTAGACTAAGATAAATATTCTCTCATTTTAAAATACACACACTCAATCACTACATTAGAGATGAATCTCTACAAATATTGTTCCTTTCTGACTGTTCAGCATGTGGTATAATCAGATAATGAACAAAAGCTCTATTTATGTTTAGAATTTGTAAACTCTCATTTTTCTTTTGGGGGTATTTTCTGCTTTGTGATAAGTCAGTGAAAAGACAGGCATAAACTTCATCTCATTTCAGAAGAACTATTGTTAAAAGGATGAAGTTCCATTTGGAACATAGTGTGTTATCCTGAACAATACGTGCTTGGAAATGTCCTGATGTTGAACTGCTATTCCCTTAGCTATGGCATAATTAGATGCTAGACCAATGCCACACTTCTGTTGGTAGGAGGAAATTTCCAGCGGTTAAGGTATGGACATTTACACTGTCAATCACTCTGGGAAATAATATATTTTGAACAATTTTGACAGCAGAGTCATTATTAGAAAATGTTACAAGTCTAGTACCACCAACATTGACTCAGTTGGTAGAGTGCTGCTCTGCACTCTCTGAGAACCCAAGTTCAATTCCAAGCACCACAAAATGGGAGAAGCACATGGCAATCCACTCCTTAGGTAATCCTGAAAAACAATTAGCCATTGAAATCCCTATAAGGGTTACTATGAGTTGAAGGCACCAAACAACAACTACCACCAACATAATATTTCCTAAATACTAGTTAATATTTTCATCTTTAACAAAAATGTATTAATTTAGAAAAAGCATGCCCATCATCATCAATAACATCCTTTTATCATAAGTATTATCACCCCACCAGCTCATGGCAAGGAATCTCTGGAGTGAAGGCATGAATTACATTTTTAATGGCTATGTGATGCAACTTAGAGTACTTAAAACTATTTTAATGACTGCTTAACTTCTTAATATGGATAGAACATAACTTTTCTTCCAAATGTTTGTGTTTTGGAATTTTGGCTGTTAGTGTGGTGATTCTGAGGAGGTGAAATCTTTGAGAGATGAGGCCTGGTGGGAGGTAGTTACATCGTTGAGGGTATTGCTCTTTGAAGGGATAATGCTTTTCTTCTAAGTGAATTAATTTTGGTGAAAGTAGCTGGTATAAAAGAGCAAGGCTGACTTTCCCTACTGTCTTGTTTCCTATCTCATCATGTGATTTGTCTTTCAGGTAATCCTGCTATTTTGATGCCATCTGCCATGATGAACTCACCAGAGGACAAAATTAGAGTCACTCCATCTTGGACTTTCAAGTGTCCAAATTTGTGAACTGAATAAACTTCCTTGCATTTTGAAGTACAAAATAAATACATGAATCAGTGTAATAAATACCAGGAATAACTGGCAAAGAACCAGGCAATACCTACTTCAAGTAGAGGTGTGTGATCATTGCATCTCACAGAAGACACTTCTAGTTGCAAGTTCATATCAATACTATATTGCACCTTCTTCATGTGATATTTTAGAAAACTCTGGGAAAAGATTGACACTGGATGGTCTATGGGAATCTTAAGTTGTCATTTTGATAGAGTAATACAAGGAATGTCAAAGCTCCTCTTTTCCCCAGAATGTTCCTAATTGCCCACAATTACTTGAATAGTTATGCTACTTTAAGAATAGGATAAATTGATATTTTCATGGCATTTTTCCTTAGATCAGGGAGAAGATTAAAAAGTTGCAATTAAAATGAATAAAAAAGAGAAGGAAAACAAAAGTTGATATCATTTTAAGCATATCCTTGTGGTTATGATTAGATGCCATAGCAACTCTATGTACAACAGACAAATGTCCAATTCATAACAACTCTATGTACAGTAGATAAAACACTACCTGACACTCTGCCATGCCCGGCACTATTGTCAGTGTCTCCCTGCTCTTCATAGGTTTTTCAATGGCTGATTGGTTTTGGGGTATGTGCTTCCAAGTCCTTCTCAAAAGCATATCCTAAATAATTAATAATAATTCTTAATAATTTCAAAATTTATATGAAGTCATACACCTATGTATATGTACAGTTTATACTATATATTCACATAACTACTCTCGCCTTGAATAATAGTCATATTAACTGGCCTTCCTTGTAGGCATATAGATATTATTCTATCATTACAGCTTTATATTTCAAGACAGATCTTGAGATTTCTGTTTTGATGATGAATGCAACCCCACTTCTCTTTAGTTTTTCATTCACAGAATAGTAGACCATATGATTATCTGACTCAAAATAACCCATGCTGGTCCACTGTAGCTCACTGATGACTACAATATTAATGTTTATGTGCTCAATTTCTCTTTAAATGATTTGTAATTTTCCTAGATTCATACTACCTACATTCCACTTTCCAATTAATGGATATTTACAGTTGCTACTCCTCATTTTGACTCACACCACATCAGCAAATGGAGGTCTCTGGGGTTTCACTCCCTTTCCATCACTAAAGTAAACTCTACTTTAAGAAGGAAACTCTTCTCCAGTAGTCTTTGAGTGCTTTCCAATCTGGGGGGATCATTTTTCCACACTATATCTGAGTGTCTCTCGTATATTCATAGGCCTTTCAATGGCTAGTTGTTTTGGGCGTGGGTTGTCAGGTCCTACCCCCTAGTATGACTTAGTCTGGAAGCTCAACTGAAACTTCTACACTATGGGTGACTCTGTGGTATCAGAGATACAGGTGGCAGAGCTTTCAGCCTCATAGCAACAGGCAAGTCCCCACAGTATGGCAAACTGACACTACTATGAAGATAGGGAAGAATTCTACCAACTTCTGCAATCTGCAATAGATCAAATATGCAATCAGGATATCCTGATAATTACTGGTGACTGGAATAAAAGAGTTGGAAACAAGAAGAAGATAATAATGGTATGTCAGAAAATAATGGTATGGTGACAGAAATAATGCTGGAGTTTGTATGATAGAATGACATTTTCATAGCAAATACATTTTTTCACCAACATAAATGGTGACTATAAGCATGGGCTTTACCAGATGGAACATACATGAACCATGTTGACTATATTTGTGGAAAGAGACAATGGAAAATCTCCATATCAAATATCAGAAAGAGATCAGGTGGTGATTGTGGATCAGAACATCAACTGCTCATATGCAAGTTCAAACTGAAACTAAAGAAAATTAGAACAAATGTATACGAACCAAGGCATAAACTTGATTATACTTCACCGGAGTTCAGAGACCATCTCAAGAACAGGTTTAATGCATTAGACACAAATGATAGAAGACCAGACCAGTTGTGGCCTGACATCAAAGATATCATTCATGAGCAAAGCAAAATGTTATTTAAAAGAAAGGGAAAAAGAAAAGATCAAATCACATGTCAAAAGAGACTCTCAAATTTGCCTTAGAATGTCCAGTAGCTAAAGTAAAGGAAGACATGAGGAAGTTAAGGAAGTAAACAGAAGATTTTAAAAGGCAGATGGAGAAGAGAAAATCCAATATTTTAATGACATGTGCAAAGAGCTGGTGACAGAAAACCAAAAGGGAAGAATATGCTCTGTTTTTCTCAAGCTTAAGGAAGTGAAGAAAAAATTCAACCCTCCAGTAGCAATAGTGAAAGATTCTACAGAGGAATATTAAATGATGCAGGAAACATCAAAACAAGATGGAAGGAATACATAAAGTCATTATACAAAAAGAATTGTTGGATGACCAACCATTTCAAGAGGCTGCATATAATGAGGAAACAATGGTATTGAAGGATGAAGTAGAAGCTTTGTCAAAGGAATTGATGAAATACAGTGCTTCCAGAATTGATGGAATACCAGTAAAGATGTTTCAACACACATGCATCACAGGAGGTGCTAACATGTTTGTGCCAACAGATTTGGGAAACAGCTACTTGGCCAACTAACTAGAATAGATCCATATTTGTTCCTATTCTCAAAAAAGGGGATCCAACTGAATTTGGAAACTATTGAACAATATCATTAATATCATATGCAAGCAAAATTTTACTAAAGATCATTCAAAAGCAACTGCAGCAATATATGGACAGAGAACTGTTGGAATATCAAGCTGGATTCAGAAGAGAGCCAGGGAGTTGCCATCATTGCTGATGTCAGATGGATATTAGGCAAATGCAGAGAATATTAGAAAGATATCTATATATGTTTTATTAATTATGCAAAGGCATTTGACTGTATGAATTATAATAAATTATGGATAATGCTGTGAAGAATGGGAATACCAGAGCACTTAACTGCAATCATGAGGAATCTGTATGTGGACCAGGAGGCAGTCATTCGAACAGAACAAGGAAACACTGCTTGGTTTAAAGTAAAAAAAAATTGTACATCAGGTCAGTATCTTTTCACCATGTTGTTGTTGTTGTTGTTGTTAGGTGCCATTGAGTCTAGTCCAACCCTATGTACAGCAGACCGAAATACTTGCCGATTCTGTGCCAGGCAAACGATCTTATTTATGTTTAAGCCCATTGTTGCAGACACTTCATCATACCTCTTCAATTTCTATGCTGAGCAAATAAGCTGAGATGCTGAACTTTATGATTTTGAATAAGAATGTGGCATCAGGATTGTAAGAAGGCCATTAACAAACTGCCTTATGCAGATGACACAACTCTGCTGAATATGAAGATGATTTGAAACATTTGCTGATGAAGATCAAAGAATATAGCCTTCAGTATGGATTACAACTCAACATCAACAAAACAAAAATCCTTAAAACTGGGTCAGTATGAAACTTCATGTTAAGTGGAAAAAACATTGAGGTTGTCCATGATTTTGCTTTACTTTGTTCTACAGTCAACACCTATTGAAGCAGCAGTGAAGAAATCAAAAGATGCATTGCTTTGGGAAAAGCTGTGGCAAAAGAACTCTTTAAAATACAAAATGGATGGAATTAGAGAAAATTATTTTAAGTGAACGAACACAAGCTCAGAAAGAGAAACAACACATGTTCTCACTCATATGAGAGAGCTGACTCAAAATTACAAGAAGGAAAAATCCTACTCAAAGGTCAGATCACATTAAAACGGGGGGAGGGAAGATAAGAATGAGGTCAATATAAATGGACTAGAAATCGCATGTAAT
>VMDO01008872.1:0-80896 GCA_007922755.1 Pedetes capensis
TCTTTGCTATTGTGAAAAGCGCTGCATTGAACATGGAGATGCAGGTGTCTCTATGGTATGATGACTCATCTCCCTTTGGGTAAATTCCCAATAGTGTTATAGCTGGGTCATATGGTAGTTCTATTTTTAGTTTTTTGAGGTACCTCCATATTGATTTCCATAGTGGTTGCACCAATTTACAGCTCCACCAGCAATGTAACAGTGTTCCCTTTTCCCCGCAGCCTCGCCAGCATTTGTTGTTGTTTGTTTTATTGATCTTGGCCATTCTTACTGGTATAAGGGGAAATCTCAGCATTGTTTTGATTTGCATTTCCCTAATGGCTAGGGATATTGAGCACTTTTTCATGTGTTTCATGGCTTTATGGACCTTCATCATATAGGCATTGGAAAAGATTTCCTTAATCAGACCCCAATTGCTCAAGAAATTGCAACAAGAATAGATAAATGGGACCACATCAAATTAAGAAGGTTCTGCACAGCAAAAGAAACAATTAACAGAATCAAGGAAACCGCCACAGAATGGGAAAAAATCTTCGCATTTTATACATCTGACAAAGGTCTAATTACTAGAATTTATAAAGAACTCAAGAAAAAAAAAACCCAAAAACCAAACAACCCAATACACAAATGGGCAAAGGAACTGAGTAGACAGTTCTCAAGTGAAAGCATTTTCTGAAAACTTTTGTCCTTTTTTTTTTCTTCTCACTTTCAATTTTTAAACTCTTCAAAAGAGCAAGGAAGGGTCTTAGCTCAACCACCACAACAAAATGCCATCAGTTGGGAGGCTTCAATTACAGCCGTTCATTTCCTGGCAGTTCTGGAGGCTGGGATGTCTAAGACCAAGGTACCAGCAGAGTGGGTGTCTGCCGTAGCCCTGGAGGTGTAGATGGCTGTCCTCTCAGAGTGCTCATGGGACCTCTCCTAGTGTACACAGGAGGAGGGGGAAGGGAGGCTAGGGGAGAAAAGAACACAAGAGCATGAGCTTTGGTCTTTTCTTTATTTGTTGTGCTGGGGCTTTGTACCTGCGAAGCACATATTCTACCACTGAGCTACACCCCCAGCCCTGGCCTCTTCTTATGAGAGCGCTAATCCCATCATGATGGCCTTATACTACAAACTAATCCTCTTCAAAGGCCCTGCCTCCAAATACTATCACATTGGGAATTAGAGTTTCAACATATGGATTTAAGGGACACAATCTCACCCACAGCATAGGGGGTCACAGGTGACCTATCAGCCTTTTACAGTAAGGGCTGAGAGTTGTGTGGTGAAAACTTGAAGGTCTTCATGGTCTGTACCAGTCCCTGGAATGGGATTCTGCTGGTGACCACATCATGAGCAAGCTTCGTACATTTCCAAAGAGTTCTTACTGTGTTCATGTAGAATTTGGTGTGACCAGGCTTGGAGCCAGGGTCAGGCCTTTGATATTATTGAGGGCTCATTTCTTGCAGCTGATGCCCCTTCAGGAACCGGTGGGTTCACAGAAGGAGGCAGGTCAAAAGCAGCCAGGGTTTTACCAAATGGACACCACATTTCCTATCTTTGAACATGGTAAGGAAGTGTCAGGCTCCACAGTGTTGATATGTATCTTTGGGCACATTAATTCTTTCACCTCTATTATTATGAAGTCTGACAAAAATGTGAATTGAAGTTGTTGTACCAGAAAGAGATGAAAAAAAATCCTCATGGCCTTGAGCAAGTGTAATTATGGTTCTTTTATTTAAAGTTCCTTTGAACTTAAATTTACCTCATTTAAAAAAATATTCTATAGAGAGTAGATCTATGCTTTGATCAATCAAAATAACTTAGAAAACAAAAACACCTCCACCCCATGTTCTTCCTCTCCAGAAGCATAGAGTACTCCTTGAGAGAGTGATAGAGCTTTTTGATCAGCAGGATAGAAGTTTACAACAATGGGCAGAAATTCATCATTCTACAAGTCTTTACTTTCTCAATTTCATTTTACTCAGGAAATGCACCATCTACATTTAATGCATTTCCTGAGTAAAATGAAACTGAGAAAGTAAAAAAGACTAGGTTAAAGAACCAGTCCAAGGCTCCACACTTACTGAATTGAGTGGGAGCGGAAATTGCAGTGGTCTCAAATTCTCCTTTTGTCTTCTATAATTGGATGTTCTAAATATATGTAGGATGGCTAGGGGTGTAGCTCTGTGGTAGAATGCTTACTGAGCATCCGGCATGCTCTGGGTTCAACCCCCAGCACCACAAAAACAAAACAAAAAAGAAGAAGAAACAAAACAACCTAAAGATATCTAGGTTATTTGGCCTTTTTACTAACTTGGAAAAGAAGCAATACTTGGTTAATTTATAGCACCATTATTTAAAGAATATCATAATAGCAAATACACAATCAACCTAATCACATATTTTAGGGCAAGCTGAAGTGGGACACCCAAAGAGAAAGATGAAAGGAAAACCCCTCCAAAGCCCTCCAAAAGTACCATGAAACACTCCTTTACCAGAGATGACAATATGGCCTTCTGAAAAATGTGGACAAAGAAATGTCAAAAACCAGGGAAAAGCTAGTACTTTTTACACATTGTGCCAGGAAGATTACAAGTCAAGAGAAAAGGCACATGTTTCTGCAAGTACGCATGTGCTAAAGAGTTAAAGGTTTTAGGGACTTGGGTATTACTCAGTACAGCACTTGCCTAGAATGTGCAGGACCTTGGATTTGAGCCCCAGAAGTGTAGGAGAAGGAGAATAGGGAAGGAAAGAAGGAGGAAGAAGAGGAGGTTGTTGAGGTTCAAAGTTTTTTTGGTACTTAAATTCTGCTACCCACTTCTCTTCTCTTCTTGAGACATAGCACCATCCCCCCCCCCCCAAAAAAAAAAAAAAAAAAAAAACATGGACAAGGAATCATAGGCAAGTGGAAAAGAAAGTTGAGTTGGAAATAAAACTAACTCATGCCTGGCTGGGAGACATCAGGCTCCCTGCTCCCTGCAGGAGGAGAGGCTTCCTTTCCATCCTCCTCCCCAGCCTCAATACATGGAGACAGAGAGTCAAGAGATTTTATTGCATGGATTCAAAAGACAGAGACCATGTGGAGTCTGGGTTCTGCCTTTACAACTCTGGAATCCCACTAACTAGTATAATGAGCTCAGTAAATGTACAATCAGATGAGCAATTCTTCCCCTTGGAGTGAACTTGGAAGAGAATAAAAGGATAGAAGTGAAAAAAGAGTTTCCTCCCCTCTGGGCAGAAGTAGAATCATGAGGAGAAGGAAGTAAATATTCCAGTTGTCCAAACTGCCATAGTAATCACCATGAGTCACATGTGTCTGAAGAGAAAGGCACTGTGCCCTTGAGAAAGTACTGTCACCCTGGGCTGGTATACATAAAATCTTAGGCTATGATTTTTTTAAAGTTAATTAAGATTGTAATGATGAGTTAATGAGATTGTCACTGATTGGAAAGATATTCAGAACAAATCAAACAAAGCCTTCCCCTCCTACCTCCCCATGGTATCCAATGGCTCCAGGGAAATAGTGGTTGGCCAAGCCGGGGTTGAAAACCAGTGGCTTAGATCATCTCTCTGGGTCTGTTTTTACTTGTACATAATAAAGGGAAATCTTTCAATTCCAAGTAGAATGCTATACCTTGTAATAGGCTAGCATTTCAACAGGAACAACTAGGCGGGGTGGGGTGGGGGAAGAAACTGGTTTAAGAAAATTGGCAAGCCATGAAATAGCAATGAGAATGAAATTAAAATCAGTTTCCAAAGAGGGAAGAATCCTTCCCAGGTGTACTAATTAACAAAAACTCTTTCCTCCTTGGAAGAGATTGAATAAGGAGGAGGATATTGTTCATTGTGGGTGTGGGTTAAGGATGTGGTGTGGTCCAAGAAGAGATATTCTCAGGGAAAGAGAAACTAGCAAAGCTTTTGGTGGTCATATGGAACTGACTTGATGGATTGGAAGCTGGAAGAGCCCCCAAAGTAAGTCCAGTTTTCCCATGAGGTATTTGCTGGGTTTTGGAGCAGTGCAAGGCTGCAGTCTGGCCCAGAAAGGCAAAGGGAAAATTCTCCAAGTCTTGAGGTGTTTCAGAGACAAAGTCCTGTTAGAAAAATTGACTGTCAGCAAATGCACGCATCTTTCCCTGAAGATAATCACCAGATTTTGAATTTGCATGGGGTGGGAGGTCAAAAAGCTAAGTTCAAAACCTCTGAAAGGTAGACATTTCGTGGACAAAGAGACTGACACCCACCAAACTCCTAAACACAAGTCTGGAGGCCCACGGCTGAGGCACTCGACAAAGTAGAGGTTGACTAAGTTACCAAAGTTGTAGCCCATCCCTGAGTCATGCAGTTCCTGATGGGATGGTAGCCATCCCCCTGTGGGGGGGAAATGCTTCTGGTAGAAGATGTCACCTGGAGCTTCTGCAGTTCTTTTATATACAGTGTACAGCTTACAATCAAAGATATGGATGTATGAGGAGGCAGGAAAACATATCTGATATTCAAGAGGGAAAAATAATCCATATATTTGAATTAGCAGTAACATTAAAATGTCTAGATAATGTTAAAGAAAATAGAGGAAAAGATGGATGAAATGTTGAGGGAATTTCAGCACAAAGGACTCTGTATAAAAAGTTATATAACTGGAAAAGGACATCTGAAATTAACTAATTGGATGAGTCTAAGAACAGATTAGACCCAATGTATCAGGAGTAGTGAATTCAAGGTCAATAGAAAATACTCAAAGCACAAAGAGGAAGAAAGAATGGACAGCACAGAACTATGCACACAAGACATGGGGAAGGTGTTCGAAAGAACTAGTAGATGTATAATTGGAGTTCCAGAAGAGTAGGACAGAGGGACTGAGCTGAAGCAATATTTGAAGGGACAATTGCTGAGAATTTTCCCAAAATGTTGAGAGACATCACGCAGCTTCAAGAAGCTCATCAAACCCCAAACATACAAAGAAAGTCATATATAGGCATATCCTGATCAAATTGATGAAGATCAAAGCGGAAGCCTTAAAATCAACCAGAGAAAAACAGACTTTGCTTTAAATTGAAGAAGCACTTATAGGCTGAAGGCTGACTTTTCAGTGGGAACTATGAGTACAACAGACAACATGACATCTTTAAAATGCTGACACAAATTACAGGGAGATAGTGGATCATCTCCCCACTCTATTCCTCTCTTCTTACTTTAAAGAACTGGTTGTCAACCTCTTCAAAATTGCTATGAATATATCTGGAGAATTAGTACATGAGGTTCTCTAGACTCTTGTGTCAAATACATATGCGTATTAGGTCTCCTAATCCTCAGATTTCTATGGAGTCACAAAACCTTAAATTCACATCACAGCATGATGCCTTTGTCTTCTGTAGTATGACATTGGAAACTCATGGATCAGGCAACGTGGTACATAGTTTGGAAATATGTTCTAGAATATAAATATTTGAAGAGAGTGAATGAAGGACTCGACAAAAAGGAAATCATGATATAACTATATGATACATGTATAGTGTTAAAATGTTGGGTGAAATAGTGATTTAGAATTCCTTATTAAAATGTGGCTATGGGACAAAAGAAATATCAGCAACAGCACAAGAAGTAGTTAAATTGGATTTTATCAAAGTTAAAAGCCTTTGAACTGCAAAGGACACCTGAGACAAATCATATATCCAATCTTGGTTTTATATGTAGAATATGTAAAGAACTCTTACATCTTAATAATAAAAGACAGCTCCAGCTTTTTAGAATGGGCAAAGGATCTAAATAGTTCTCCAAATAAGATGAACTAATGACTAGGAAGCCCATGGAAAGATGCTCAGCGTCACTAATCATCAGGGAAATGCCAATACCACAAGGATATGCCACCTCACCACACTGTTGTTATTGTTAGGTGCCGTCGAGTTGGTGTCCAACTCATGGCAACCCTATGCACAACAGACAAGATACTTGTGCTTCTTTGCTGTTCATAGGATTTTCAAAGGCCGATTGTTTTTTGGGAATGAGTTACCGGGTCCTTCTCCCAAGTACCTGTTGTTGCCAGGCAGTCTCCCATCCAAGTACTAACCAGGGCCAACCCTGCTTTGCTTCTGAGATCTGATGGGATCTGATGCCACAGTGGTATGGCTGCAGGCAAAAATATGGAACACTTCACAAATTTGCATGTCATCCTTGTGCAGGTAGCATGCTAATCTTCTCTGTATTGTTTCAGTTTTAGTGTTTGTGCTGCCAAAGCGAGCACTCACCACACTAGAATCGCAATAATAAAAAAAGCAAAGAATAACAAGGATGTGAAGAAACTGGAACTCTCATACATTGCTGGTGGGAATGTAAAATGGTGCAGTTAGTGATATGCACAATGATCATGGGGACAGCAATGATAATGTCTTTTTTTTATCAGGTTCTGGTCTATTACATCAGAGTTATGAAGTGGTTCTGTGGTGCTTGGCAATTTTGTGGATACTTTTACTCAAACTAGTAATATATCGATAATCAGGGATTCAACCTTATCATGACATGAGAATTACAGGATCATATCAGTGGACTTTCTGGCTTTTGCAGCCAAGCTTGAGAACTAAAGAGTCACCTAGACATCTCTAGGGTTAGGCAAGCCACCAGGGAGGCTTAGTGTGGACTTAGGAGACCTGGGTGTTAGTCCCAACTCTCCCCTTGTGGTAACTGTGTACTTTGAGCAAGATATTTATTCACTGTAAGTTTCAACTTCTTCATCTGTAAAATGGAGCTCGGTGCCCCCTGTGCAGAGAGATTGTGGGAATCTCATGAGATTGTGTATTTGGTGCTGCAGAGCTGATGTCTGGAACATTTCATGCCCTCGTTGTTCCATTTTAATTATTTTCATCTCTTCCCTTCCATGAACTAGATATTCATGTCACATTTTTGCAGTTTTGTTCTCTTCTTTTCCAAAAACATAGGAGTTTGTTTAAAGTCACCTAAGATTTCTCTAGGTCAGGGGTCCCCAACCCCTGGTCTGTGGTTTGTTAGGAAGTGAGCTAGGGTAGCAAGTGAAGCTCCACCTATATTTACACAATAAGTGTCATGTACTTGATCCCAAAACCTTCCCCACCTCACCTCCCACTGCCCACTGTCCATGGAAAAATTGTCTCCCATAAAACTGGTCCCTGGTACCAAAAAGTTTGGGGACCACTGCTCTAAATCAAAAATATATATTTTCTTCACATGGTAATCTCTTTTTGTTTCTTACCTATGTTCTCAATCCCATTGTGCTTGTAATAAATGTGGTTTTTCTGATAACTGGCAAAAATTAATGGTTTATATATTTGAATGAAATGATATCAAATAATATTAACAGCAGTGTTTGGAGGTATGAGTTGCTGTTCATTAATAATTATACTGGTCATGGTAATAAATCATAGGCTTGGTAATAAGAGTTACTTGAATATTTTTAAAATGCCAAATAGAGTTCTCAGCCTTAGCTGTGATTTCTGTCTGGTGGACGTGGGATGGTTTCTTGGGTCTGGGGAGAAAAAGAGCCTGCTCTCATATTATAAATTTTATATTAGATTTCTTCTTTAACCTAATAAGGCCAGATTAAGAGTATTTATGTGTCAGTCTGCGATCACACAGACTCCAGGACTATCTGCCACACACATCTGCATCTCTGTGGCCTAGGATAGAGCCGGAGTCCACCATCCCTAGAGATGTGGCAGAGCAGTCACATAGCACCTGGAGAAGGTAGGTCTTGTACCTTGTTGCTGGAGCTGGAGGTGGAACAGAACTCCCTACATTTCAATGTGTTGCTGTCCCCTGGGCCTTGGTTCCAATGCAGATGCTGTTCAATAGGTGTAGGCTGGGGCCTGAGCTTCTACAGCTCCTACAAGCTCCCATGTGATATTGAGGCATCTTAGCTGTGACCACACTCTGCATGGCAGATGAAAAGTATCTATTGTTCTGTCTGCCAGCACTTTCTATACCTTCCTCTAGGGAAATGTTCTTTCCTCTGTTCCAACCATGGCATTCAAGATTGAACTTCCATATTCTTATATTCCTCTGCTCCGCAGTTTGTCTAGGACCCAAAGAGAGCCCTCCCTGGTATGTCTGAACTTGGAACCAGAGAGATCCAGTCTCAAATTCTCTTAGTGGAAATCTTTTTAGCCCCGTAGAAGTATCTGGGCAAGGGCAAGGGACAGGGAGAGTGTCCCAGTGGTTCTTAAGTCCTTGGTTCCTATTGTCCCTCTCACATGTAAAGGGATTTTAAACAAGCAGTATTGTGACCTTAGGAATTATGTCACCCCCTCTGATGATCTAGTGCGGTTATATAAAACCTAGCGTGCATTCATGACATGCTGATCTCTGTTTTCAGTCCCTGAACGTACAAAGCTGGACAGCACACACTGCGTTTAGGGAGACCATACATTAGAGCAGTTGGCATGTGCAGTGGCGAGGGGTTGTGGGAGTCCTGAGAAGAAATGTCAGATCCAATCAGGTGTGTAGACGAGGCCAATTTCAGGAAAAACTCTAGAGATGGACTCCTGAGTGGTGAGTAGGAATTGTGTGGCCAGGCTGGTGAAATTAGTCCAGGTGGGGAGAACTTGCTGAGCAAAGACAAGATGATGCTACCAAATTATGCCTGAGAAACTACAGTCAGTTTAAGAGGGAGGCATGTGGTTCTAATTGAAGCTGAAGAGGCAAGCAACAGACAGCCTTGGGTGCACCGCTTTCTTCTTAAGAGTCATGTACATTTAAAAAGAACAACTAAACAAAGTTGAATCTCTGATGCTTTCCCCAAATACTTTACTAGTTGGCAGGTTCCCACTAACAGCGCCTCCCCTGTTATTTCCATTAAATGGAAAATTTGTTTTAGGATTGAAATTAATGTTTGAAAAACAAACCTGATCTGCTTTAAATACCAAAATCTGTTTAAATAACACAGAGGTTGTGACATCCGTTGACAAAGCCAGGAAGTTCAAAGCCCTGTGGCCGCACATTGTATTGAGTTCTGCTGTTGTTGGCATCACTGGACCTGTGGCAGGTCCTGGTGTTTGTTATTCAGGTCTATGTGTACGAGGGAGACATTCTGCAGACAACAAAACTCTTTTTTGAGAGAAGCTGTATTTTAAAAATGTTCTTTAAAAGCACCACCAACAACGATAGTGATGGCTATTTCTTAAGTCTTTTCTGAATGGAAAATTCCAAGAGTAACTTAAAGCTTTCAGAGTCAAACTTTAGCCATTTTTAAAGCTTTTTAAAGAATACTTATGCTTTTTTTTGACATTTTGAAGGGTAAAATGTAATTTATTGCTGGGTGCAGTGGCGCATGCCTATAATCCCAGCAGCTTGGGAAGCAGAGGCAGGAGGATCACAAGTTCGAGACTAGAGGCAGTCTGCGGAATTTAGGGAGACCCTGTCTCAAAAAGTAAAAAAATGAGAAAAAAAAAAAAAAAAAAAAAAAAAAAAAAAAAAAAAAAAGATAATTTATTTCAAAGGCTCTTATGTCTTGGGCAGTATTATTACTGAAGGTGGTTGGAGATGCTGGAGGGGTTGGAGCACTTTATGACACGTCATGGTAAGCCACTATGGTAGGGTTCTTAACCTTTGGGACCTGACTCTCAGCTTAGGAATGTTGAGGGCTTGATTTTACCCCATGACCATGGAGTAAGATGCACAAGGATTGCTTTCTATTGCTCAGATGAAAGGATATCTTGGGGGGGGGGGCAGGAGACCAATCCACTCTTCCCTGTCACAGCACATAGAATCCCACCTAAAGCCATGGAGTATGAGGGCTTTTGCCCTCTTTTCTGAAGCCCAGGACAAGGAAAGAGAGAGGTTGGCTCAAATTTGGGAGACTGACCAGGCAGGGCTGTTCATATGGAGGCTGGCCCAAAGGTGCATCTGAGTGGAGCACACATAACATCTGTTGGGGTATACAGGAATTTATGGTAGCTCTGAAAGTGGCAGGTGACACCCATGATCAGTGAGCCAGGCAGTGGTCAGTACTCCCATAGAGTGCCCTTTTGGAAGATCAGTCCTAGAATTCTGCAGTATAAGTTAAGGCTCTAGTCAAGAGGCCAAGGACTGGCCAGAGCCAAGCAGGCTAGAAAGCTCCCTTCTTTGGGTTGGACACCACAGTCAAGTGTGCAGCACTGGGAAGGAAGTACAGCTCTGGGGTCAGGACCAAAGCAAGGTCCCATTCCATGCACCGGGTGGCCTTGGGAAGTTGGGGTATGATGAGAAAGGCTGGGAGAGTGAGCATTCCTTTATGGTTTCAGCTGCAGTGCTAATACCTGGGACCCTGTCTGTGCTCTGTGACTTCCCTATCAGGTGATCAGTCAGTACTGTGGTTTGATTGTCCTTGCCAACTGAGGCTGAAATTTAATTGCCATTGTAACAGTGATAAGAGGTGATTAGGTGATTAGAATGGCTGAATGCTGTTTTCCTGGGAGGAGGTCAGTGATGGTGGGAGTGGGCTTCTAATGAAAATGGTGAGTTCCTCCCAGTTTCCTCTCTGTCTCGCACAGGCTTGATCCTCCTTCTGCTATGTGATGACACAGCATGAAGGCCATATCTAGATGCTGGTCCCATGCTGTTGGACTTCCCAGCCTCCAGAACTATGAAATAATCTCTGGGTGTTTTGTTTGTTTTATTTTGTTTCTTTGGTGTTTTGGGTTTGTTTTGTTTCATTTTGTTTTGGGGACTGAGTCTCATTTTGTTGCCCAGGCTGGCTGAGAATTTGCTGTGTAGCCCAGGCTGGCTTCAGTCCTCCTGCCTCAGCCTCCCAAGTGCTATTTGTTGTTGTTGTTGTTGTTGTTATTGTTTAATTTGGCTTGTTTTTTGTTGTTTCTTTGTTTTTTTGAGACAGGGTCTTACTATGTATTCTGGCCTGACTTCAAACTCTCACTCTATCTGCCTCTGCCTCCCAAGCACAGAGATTACAGGATTACAGGCATGCACCACCATGCCCAGCTAAATCTCTGCTCATTGTAAATTGCTCAAGTGTTTGCATTATGTTATAGCAGAAAATGGACTAAGACTTTCAGGAAGCCTCTGGCATATACAGATGTCAAAATCAATGCATTTTTATAACTGGTGCTTAGCAAATGATGAGGGAGGTAGCAATGAAGCTCTTCAGAGGGCTAGATAGGGAAATAAAAGCTAGAATATATTCTATTCCAGTGTGTTCTTGGTATAATTACTGCTCTGTGATCAGTTTGGCGTTTGGTGACCTTGTCTTCAAGGTGCTGGGAGTTAGGATTTAAATTTATGCTGTTGGTCACTCACATATGCATCACCACATTCCTTTGTGAGCCTCCATGATATTCCAGAGTCATATGAGACTCTTTTCCTATTTGACCTTCTGTTTTTAAATGCCTATTTTGTGCTTAACAATAAAAGATTTTCATTTGGTGCTGAAATAATATGTTCCTACATATGTTTCAGAGCGAATTGTGACCTTTTAAGCACATGAAGATCCTCCCTCTCAGAGCTGACTCTGAACAAGCAAAAGGGAAGTCACCTCTGAGCCTGTTGCATGCTCATATGCTGCCCAGAGATAAGCCGAGGCTGTGGTTCTTTCCATGCTGACTGCACCAGGCTTGGCGATGCTGACTGTGGTGCTGGGATGGCTTTAGAGTCTTGACCTCAGGAGTTCAGAGCCTGGAGAGGGGAAACAGACTCGTAAACAGATCAGTGATTAAGAAATGCAACACTTGGCAGCTTGTGGGGCTCTCATACAGGCAGGAACCAAGTGTTGAGGGAGAACAGGTTAAGCAGCAGGGACACTTGGGGAAGGTTCCTGTATCAGTCTGCTTTTTGTTACCATAATAAAATACCTGAAGCATGTTGACTTTATAAAGAGAAGAGGTTATTTAGCTCATAGTTTTGGAGGTTCAAGGTCAAGGCACTGGCATTGGCTCAGTTCTAGTGTTGGCCTTATTGGCAGAGTCCTGAGGTGACAGATGATGTCACGTGGCAAGAGACACAGAGCACACATGTCTGTGTCTTGTCTCTCCCTCTTCATATAAAGCCACCAAGGTTCAATTATGGGAACTCCACCCTAATGACCTTGTCAAATCCCAACTGCTTCTCAGTAGCCCCACTTCTAAGCACCATAGTCAGATTAAGTTTCCATTCTCTCAATACCACTAACATGTGACTTTGGAGGTTAAACTCCTACATGAGCTGAGGGGGTTGGGGGGAGCCATATTCAGTCCATAGCAGTTCCCAAGGAGGCTTTATTACAGAGGAAGCTTACCAGAAGCCTTGAAGATTTAGTGGGACCAAGCTAGGGGAAGGCATAAGAATTAATTCAGGCAGAGCTGGGGGTGGTGGTGAACACCTGTAATTACAGCAACTTTGGTGTCTGAGGCAAGATGATTACAAGTTCAAGGCCAGGAACAGCCTAGGCAATTTAGCAAGACTCTATCTAAAAATTAAAAATAAAAAAGGAGCTGGTGGTATAGCCTAGTTGTAGAGCATTTGCCAGCATGTGTGAGCCCCTGTGTGTGGGGGGGGAGAGGATAGATTTACCATCTTAACTAGTTTTAAGTGGACAATTCATTGAGTCCATTCATAGTGTTGTGCAACCATCACCACTGTATGTGATAACGGCCCCTTTAGGGCTCCTTCAGGCTCTGGTAACCATCATCCTGCTTTCTGTCTCTATGAGGTTAATGACTAAGTAACTCATATAGTGGAATCCAACAGTTTTTGTCCTTTGTGTCTGGCTGGTTTCATTTAGCACTATACCTTCAAGCTTCATCCGTGTTGTAATGTGTATCAGAATTTTCTTTTTAAGGCTGGATAATATTCCATCCTATGTATGCACCACATTTTTAAAATCTGTTCATCCATCAGTGCCACTTGGGTTGCTTCCCTCTCTGTTGTGAATAATGCTGCTATAAACATGAATGTGCTGGGATGGAGCTCAGTTGGTAGAGCACTGCGCTGCAGTCTCTGAGGTCCTGAGTTCAATTCCCAGCACCACAAAAATGGGAGAAGGACCTGGCAATCCACTCCCAAGGCAATCCCGAGAAACAGTCAGCCATTGAAAACCCTATGAGGGTCGCTGTAAGTCGGATACCGACTCGACGGCACCTAACAACAACAACAAACATGAGTGTACAAATATCTATGAGACTTTGCTTTCAGTGTTGTTGTTGAAAAAAAAAAAGAAGAAGAAGAAGAAGCCGGATGCGGTGGCGCACACCTGTAATCCCAGCGGCTCAGGAGGCAGAGGTGGGAGGATCGCAAGTTCGAGACCAGAGGCAGCCTGCGTAACTTAGGGAGACCCTGTCTCAAAAAGTAAAAAAAAAAAAAAAAAGGGCTGGGGGCACAGCTCAGTGGTCCAGCCCTTGCAAAGCATGCAGGTGTGAGGCCCTGGGTTCAACCCCTACCCCTAGTACCACAAAAAAAAAAAAAAAAAAAAAAAAAAGCTGGGTGGAGCTTGTGTGGTCCTTTCTTGAGTTCCTGGCTATGACAGAAGGTTGACTACACATGGGACATTCTGTACCCAGACTTGGGACACTCAGCCACTACTAGCTCCTGCTTCCTCCTCAGTTGAATTAGGAGTGGAGTGAACCCTTGGCACAATCGGATTTAACGTTGGCAGTTTGAAGTGGTCTTGAGCAATCCTGAAGGCCTATGTTGTACAGAAATCTGTCACTTTGCTCAGACATGCACTTGAGCCTCGCACATGGTGAGGTCAGTGTGTGGGAGCAATTCACTTAGTGGGTGAGCCAGGATGGCCAGCTGCCTGGCGTCTGCCGCTCTGAGAGGCGTTGCCGCCTGCTACTTGTCCTTTCTTATGCAGTGGCTTTTAGAAAGTGGTAGAACTTTGGTTAGTGTGTGTGAGGGAAAAATGCTTCCACAAAGCTGACTGCTAAGCCTAGTAATGGAAGGAAAAGAAGGTGGAGAAGCTTCAGAAACTTCAGAAACTCTTCTTACCGAATAGCTGAGAGAGGCCCATCTCATTCAACAGTAGCTCTGCCGGGCAAACAACTGCACTATATATATTCATGACAGAAGTCAGACACACCCGTTTGTAACACCTCAGTGAATGTCACAGCCAGCAGCAACCTTAAGAGAGAAGACTTTTGAGAAGTTTGAAAAAGTGGCTCAGGAGAAAGGCAGGAGGCTGTACAAACATTTCCAGGAAGGAGCAGATGGGGAAGGCACCAGCTTGGCTGCTAGACTAACCTTATTTTCAAGTGAGGGCTGGTTTGAAATTTTTAAGATGTGTTTGTCTTGGCAAAAGGTGCAGTTAATAGGAATAAGCAGGCCAGCTGCCTGTCTCCCAGCAGGCGGGATTCCTGCAAAGATGAAGAAGCCCATGGAGGGACAGAGGCACAAGGCCCAGCTGGGAGTGTTGCAGGGTAAGGGAGGCGTCCCCCTTCCCAGGCTGAGTGAGGTCACATGAAAGCCGGAGTCAGAGAATAAGGAGAGAAGCCCAGCAAAGAAGGCCTCCAAGAGCTGATCATAAGGGACAAAGGAAATGAAGACAATCGTGAGGAAATAGAAAAGGCAAGCTGGGATCCTTCATAAATGCAGTGAAGTTCCATTATGGCAGGCTGTCCACACAGCTAACATCCGTCAGTAGGCTTGCAGACTTTTCTGTCAATTCCGAGAAATACGTCTCCATTGGCACAGTCCCAGGAAACATTCAAGAAGTTGCGAAAGGATAGAGAGATTAGCAAGATAGTTAAGTTTGGTCAAGACTAAGGAAGGAAAAACAAAGGAAGAGAAAAATGACAATAAAAATAAGAATAAAAAGGAATGTAATAAAATCAGGCACACAAGATGTAAAATAATATTTCTCCAAGTAGGTAAATGTTAATAACAGGGAAGCTCTAGATAAAATATACTTTTTGGAAAAAGTGCAGATGGAAAACTTATAACACGTAGGAAGACACTTGAGAATGGCTTTTAAAGACCACTGCAATTGGAAGTTCTAGGTCCAAAAAAATTGAACTCATCCTCTGTACTTTATCAAATCATAATGGAATAAAACTAGAACCTAAAAGCAAGAAAAATTTCAGAAATGGTACAAATACATTTGACTAAATAACACACTTCTGAATAATCAACAGGTCATTGAAGAAATCAGAAAATTAAAAAGTTCCTGCAATCAAATGAGAATGAAAACCCATCCTACCACAATATATGGGATAAAGCAAAGGCAGTTCTATGAGTGCCTTCATCAATGAGTTAGGGAAGTCCCAATTAAATAACTTAATGGCACACATTCAGGCACTAAAAAGTCAACAACAAGCCAAACCCAAAAGGAGTACACAGAAAGAAAATTTTAAGATCAAGGCAGAAATTAACAAAATAAAGACTAAAAGGACAATACAAAAATTTAACAAAACCAAGAGTTGGTTCTTCGAAAAGATCAACAAAATTGACACTCCCTTAGCCATACTCACCACAAAAGACAGAAAAGGCCCAAATTTTAAAAATCAGAGATGACAAGGGGAACATAACAATGGATACCAATGAAATTCAAAAGATCATCAGAGACTACTTTGAGAAACTGCACTCCCCAAAATTGAAAATACAGGAGAAATGGATAAATTTCTTCACATGTATAGCTTACCAAAATTAAACCCTGAGGACATAAGAAAATTAAACAGGCCCATTACAACCACTAAGATAGTTGTTGTTAGGTGCCATCAAGTCAAGTCCGATTCATAGCGACCTCCACAGTGTTTTCAGTGGCTGATTGTTTTGAGATTGCTTCAGAAATGGTTTGCCACGTCCTTCTGTACTAAAGTAGAGGCAGTAATAAAAAAACCTCCCAACAAAGAAAAACTCAGGTTCTGATTTGTTCACAGCTGGTTTCTATCAAGCCTTTAAAGAAGAATTAATACCTGTTCTCCTCAAATTATTTCATAAAATAGAAAAGGAATGAATACTTCCAAATTCATTCTGTGGAGCCAGTATTACCCTGATACCAAAACCAGATAAGGACTCTACTCAAGGAAAAGAACTATAGACCACTTTCCCTGATGAACATTGATGCAAAAATCCTCCATAAAATTCTGGCAAACCAAATTCACCAACCCATTAAAAAGGTCATACACCACACACAGTCAAGTGGGCTTCATTCCACAGATGCAAGGCTGGTTGAATATACATAAATCAATATAATTCAACATACCAAGAGACTTGCAGATAGGAATCACATGATCATCTCAATGGATACTGAGAAGGCCTTTGATGAAGTACAACATCCCTTCATAATAAAAATCCTGAAGAAATTAGGTATAGAAGGAACTTATCTGAACATCATAAAGGCCATCTATGATGAATCTATAGCCAACATCATATTAAATGGAGAAAAATTGAAAGCATTCCCTCTATGGTCAGGAACAAGGCGAGGATTCCACTCTCTCCCCTTTCATTCGATATTGTGATTGAAGTCCTAGCCAGACCTATCAGTCAAGAGAAGGAAATTAAAGGAATATAGATAGGGAAATGGGTAAATTACAAAGGTTCAAAATCTCATAGTTTCTATACTGAAAGTTTGGGGGTTATAGTTCCAGACTTCTTTCTAAGATGGCAAGAGAAAGATGGTGAATAAGTGAGGACAGGGCTTATCAACCCACTCCTTCCTTCTGCCTATCTGCTTACTGCCTTCTTCCTAGCAGGGAGACCCGAAGTCAAATATTAATTTGACAGCATATGAAGAATAACATGAAATCCCCTTGAGAGGACGGGTAGCTGACCATTCCAAGGACCCCAGCTTGAGTGACCTTCATCCTATCAGCCTATGTTTCCCACTTCCTCTCACAACAAGAATGCAGGTCCTTGGTGTTATCTTCTTTGTGGAAGCTGTTTTGACCTACAGAATGCAGAATTCTGGAAATAAACATAGCTTGTCTTACGCAGACATTCCGAGTGTGGACAGGTTGGGCTGATGGTTCACATTCTTTGTGCTAGGCATTTCGAGGTGCCTCCAGAGTCTGGGTCCCATGACTCCCATTTGCAAATAATTAATGATGTAACTGCTGTCTTGTCCAGGAAGCACCTGGTCTCTTAGAATGTGGGTCATGGCCCAGAAAGATGAGGGCATTAGGAGAGGCAAGAAAGACAATGCTGTGGACAAGGCAGGTTAACATACAAGTTTTTAACCTGAGGACCCAGGAACAAGTTAGTAAGTATCCTGATGTTGGAGGTGACTTCTGACCTGGGAGACGATGGAAATGACTATTGTTAATATACTCCTTCCTTGAGCAAGGTGAGGGAGACATTGGTTGTATGCTTTCTCTTTTGAAGAGTCTGGAAGTTAAATGCTTCTTTGAAGATTCCCACATCCAAAACAGACTGGGACTTAACATTTTCCACATCAAACGCTTTGCTCAGAGGCCACACTAAATGAAATGTGTGTGAGGAAAGGACACGAGGTAGGAAGAGGCAGCTAAGGTCAGAGGTCTGAAACAATATGATCTAAGCTTGTGAGGAATGACTCTGGAGGTTAACAGAGCCCCGCTGCTCTGATGGCCTTTTGTTGAAATTGTTTCTGCAGGTTATCACAGCTGGGTTGTCGGTATTGCTGTTTGATGTGATCCTGACCAGTGCAACTGTGGGATGGTAAGTCCTGTGTGGAGAGAGAGGCAATGTACACTTGTTTGGGCTTCATCAGGATATTAATTTTTGCTCAAATATTGAAGAAAGAGTGTGTGCTGTGTGTATGTTTCCACTTTGATTTAAGTCCCAGATTAGTGAAGCCTTCTTTGTTTTTTAAAACAACTCTTATTGATGTGTAAATTTATATTCCAAAGAGTGCATGTATTACTCTTATGCAATGCTTACATAATATACTGTATTGTAGGCAATATTTTACAGTTATACAATATACAATACACTCTTACACAATGTACATGTAACCTGATAAATTTACAACAACTGAACATTGAATACATACTCTAACCAGCATCCCCTTCTGAAATCACCAGTGTGCCTTTCAGTTGCTCACCCACACAAGAGTAGCCACTTGTGGTTAAC
This sequence comes from Pedetes capensis, assembly GCA_007922755.1. Lineage (NCBI taxonomy): Eukaryota > Metazoa > Chordata > Mammalia > Rodentia > Pedetidae > Pedetes > Pedetes capensis. Next base: position 17,962 of record VMDO01008872.1, read on the forward strand.
CACCACTCATCCCTTGGTGTCTGGGGGCATAGATTGTTCAGCACTCCTTGCAGATACCAGAATCCACAGATGTTCAAGTCTCTTATATAAAGTGGTGCATTGTATGCATATAATCTAAGCACATCCTTCCTTATATTTTAAAACATCCCTAGATTACTTAGCTTTGCTCAAGTATAGCCTGATTCTAGGAAATAAGTCTTTTTTTCCTCATGCCTGGGATCACAATAATAACCCTAATAGCCTTGCCCTCCTCTGTGCATTTTTTTTTTTTGCATTTGTTTGCAACTTGGACCTGCTGAATTGCTATGTGTTTGACTGAAGACCGGCAGTCCCTGGTTGTACCCATGGCAGCCTCTCATCTCCAGGACTCCTTCTGGATAATGCCCTTGGGTGTTGTCATAGCTATGGAAACAAGTGTTGTTTTGAAACATCAGTAGGAGATTCCTGTGGGATAAATGTGGGAGACAGGACTCTTAGCCCTGTGGGATACCATGATGGGGAGTCCAAGGGGTGAACTTGCATCTTGGGTGGCCTTGAGCTGGAATGGGTTCTCGAACAGATATTTGCGACATGCCTAATACATACCAGAAACTGTTCTTAGATGAAATTCAAAACTTACAAGCTCTGGTGTCTGTAGATGCTCATACTCCTGCCTGAGGGCAAACCCATATCTAAAATCATTCTGGACTGACAGAAATGAATGTTTTTACTCACTGCACTCAGAAAAAGAGATTTTCATTGTCTCTCAGGAGCCATTAATGGGGACATTTCCTGCCCCAAAAGAAAAAAATGGGAGGAAGATAAAAATTAAATCCTTCTATACCTTCCTCTTTTTTCTTCCTCCTGCTCTCTCCTCCTCTTCTTTTTAACAATAATGAACCATTTATTGAGCAACTACTATGCTTCTGTTATTTTTGCATTAATATTACTCACTCTTACAATAACCCTCTCAGTTATCCACATTTTAAAAATAAAAGAAGCTGAGGTTCAAGTGTGTTTAAGTGATTTTTCCCAGATGTGTTTAAGTGATTTTATAGCTACAAGGTGATTGGGCAAGGACTCAGACCTGGTCCTCTATGTGTCCAAAGTCCGATAACTTACCAGAATTGATTTGAAAAACACCAAGAACTTACAGGCAGTGTAGACAGTATACAAGGTTGAAGTTCATATGGGAGGCACAAGGGAAACTGGCTTAAGTGTTCCTTTTCTCACCAAAGTGGTGGTGTTATTCAGCTTTGTATTACAGTAACAAATATCAGAGATAATCCATTTATAAGGAGGAAAGATTTTGGCCCAGGGTTTCAGAGGTTTCAGTCCATCATCACTCAGCCCAAAGGCAATGAATATGGTGGGAGCTTGTGATAGAGCAAGATGCTAATGTTGTGGTGGCCAGGAAACAAACAGGGAGAAGAAGGGGCTAGGGTCCCAGAATGCCTCTCAAGGACACCCCCCCACAATGTCCTAACTTCCCCTCACTAGGCCGTACCTCTTAAAGGTTCTGCTGCCTCCTGATAGCACCATGGACTGATGCCCAAGCCTTTAACACATGGGCCTTCAGGGGACACTTACCAAACCATAACAATGATTATGTGCAAAGAGCATCTAATGATGCAACAGCAAATCGTTTCCCAGGACAAAACAGCTCTAATTCTTCTTCAGGGGCTGACCCAGTGACTAAGAGTGTCCAGTGGAGCATTTTTAGGATAAACATCTCATCATCTTAGATTTTTAATACTATAGCTATGATTCTATGAATCGTTTCAAAGGTTCTTTGAGTGCTGTATGCAACTCATATGGAAGCCATTCAATAAGCAGAAGATATCATCCAACCTTCAAGGGAGAATCAAAGGAAAAGAAAAGCAGAAAGACAATTTAGGGGTTGAATAGGATAACAGATATTTGAATGTCCAATGGACATAAAGATCGAAGATGGCAGAGAAGACAGGAGTGCTTGAAAGGTGGACCTTGGAACTGACCTGACACCAGACCTTATGCAGAGGGGAGGGGCTCAGCTCGGCCAAGGAGGACAGAAGAGGACTCAGCACCTCCCATACAGGGAAGACAGGGGAGAAGGGAGGGCAGCAGGTGCCAGTGGTGAGACTGAATGATTTGTAGCAGGCTGTGGGCCAGGCAGCTAATCTCACACTCCCTCCTGTCCTGGGAAGGAGTGATACAAATGGTGGGAACATGGGCATCCCCAAACCTGACTGCCAAGAGAAGAAACACTCACTTCCTGGTACAGTCTGGAGACTCTTCCCCAAATTTCTGTATATTTAAACTTCAGAGTCTGAATTCTTTTTGTTTTTGTTTTGTTTTGTTTTGAGACAGGATCTCACTACATAGCCCATGTTGGCCTGGAACTTGTTATGGCTGTGTAGCCCAAGCTAGCCTCAAGCTTGCTATCCTCCTGCCTCAGTCTCCAGAGTGCTGGGATTACAAGCATGTGCCACCATGCCTGGCTTCTAGTCTGAATTCTCAACAGTATTTTCCTTTCTTACACGTAAGCCTTCACCAACCATATTTCGTACGGAATTTCAAAATGAGCCAAAGAAACCCAGTGTTTGAACAGAGCGTGAGAAATGGAGTGAGGCAGCTCTCCAGGGGTGAGGAAATGGTAAGGCCGGATTGTAAAGAGGCAGTCGTCTGTAAGAGGCTGTCTCCAGTCTGTTTCCCATCCTGTGGACTTTAGAGTTTGCCCCAAACGAAATGGAAAGAAAAGCTGTGTGTACCCAAATCAAGGAAGCAGCATGTGTGATTATTGCAAAAGGAACCTTGACCTTGGAATTTCCTGGTTTTTTTATAACTCCTGAGGTTAAGGATGGTGTGTTTTCAGCCTCAAAGAATTTTCCAACCACAAAGTGAACCACCAGAGGGGAGTGTCAGGCTGCAATTTTGATTTCTATCTTGCACAGAGCTAATTGTGTTGTCTGTACACGGGGCTTGTTCAAGTGTGGCTAGGTGACCAGCTCTCAGGTCCTGCACATGGGTGGCTGGTCTTTGTCTCATGGGAGTTTAGGCTGATTACAAGTCACAAAGGGCAGGGCCAAGAGGCTTGGGTGATTTTTGTTGTTTATTTTAGACCTACTATATTTTCATATACAGTTATTGTTTCTTGTTTTTTGTTTGTTTGTTTGTTTGTTTGTTTTCCGTGGTACATGGAGGTTGAACCCAGGGCCTTGCACATACTTTGCAGGGGGTCTACCACTGAGCTGCACTCCCAAACAGGGTGATGCTGAGTTATACACACTGCCTCTGGCCTCAAACTTATCCTCCTGCCTCTGCCTCCTGCCTTAGTAGATTACAGACATGCACTACGACACCTGGCTTGTGTTTTGCTTTTCATATTTTTAGTCATCGATATTTAGTAATTGGATGCTTTCCTCATACAAGTCTGGATTTCCAGATGCCTTTGAACATGTGGGACAGCCAGTAGTTACTGTCAGGCCTGTGCCTGTGCATGGCAGTTGTAGAAGTGGGCAGAAGGCGCCCCATGTCTAGGCAGGTGCTATCAGATTCAGCACGGCCTTCACTTCACATGGGCTGGCTGTGGCCAGAGGACCTCCTCCAGCTGATGTCCCTATATCCGCTTGTTTGTGTTTATTCTTTCCACATAAGTGCTGTGCTGGGCGCCAATGCTTCAGAGGTAAAACACAACCCCTTGACCCCAGTGAGGTTCAATGTATGTGTCATTATCCACCATCTTAGTTGAGTAACAGCTTAGCTGCACAAAGTAGGTTTCTCACCCACAGCACCATTGGTATTTGGGGCCAGGTAATTCTTTTTCTTTTTCTTTTTCTTTTTTTTTTTTTTTTTTCGGTATTGGGGGTTGAACCTAGGGTCTTGGGCTTTCATGCTTTGCAAGGGCTGGAGCACTGAGCTGCACCCCAGCCCATTTTTTTACCTTCTGAGACGGGGTCTCATTAAGTTACGCAGACTGCTTCTGGTCTCAAACTTGCTATCCTTCTGCCTCCACCTCCTGAGCCTCTGGGATTATAAGCGTGCACCACTGCGCCCAGCTGGGGCCAGGTAATTCTTTGTTGCCTGCAGCCATAGCCCTGTGGTGTCCGATCCCATCAGACCTCGGAAGCCAAGCAGGGTCGGCCTGGCTAATACTTGTATGGGAGATCGCCTGGGAACATCAGATACTGTAGGCTTGGGAGAAGGACCCAGCAAGCCACTCCCAAAAAACAATCTGCTATTGAAAACCCTATGAACAACAGAGAAGCACTGACAATAGTGTTTTACCTGTTGTACATAGGGTCACCATGAGTCGGATACCGACCTGATGGCACCTAACAACAACAGCAACAACAATTCTTTGTTATGAGGCCACTGTCCTATGCCTTGTAGGATGTCCAGCAGCAAACCTGAACCCCCATCCACTAGATGCCAGTAGCTGTCCCTTATTTGTAATGGAAAATGTCTCTAAGACATTGTAAAATATCCCCGGGGGGGAGCAAAATTAGTGTTGGACATCACTAATCTTGAGGTTCATGGAGGCAAGTGGAAAAAATGCCATTTGAAATTTCAGCAAGATCCTAAGGAATTTATCTCCTGACTAGAGATTTGGATCAGCTCGGGGATCAAATCTCTGGCAGCTTCTCCCAGCCACGCTGGGTCTGGCTGTGAAAGTGGCTCTTCATGAAACGAGGCTTGTCCCCTCCCCCCAGCTTGCAAGGAGTACTTACAGAAGGGCCAGGTTCACCCACCTTTATGTCTCTAGGCTAGCACCACATGCTTGCTGAACACATAGTGAGCAGCCAGCCTTCCAGGTATGTTATCCAAGAACACTGCCCAATCTACGCACCCAGCATTTGTCAGTTTTCAGTCTTTAATTAAAAGCAAATGGGCTGGGATTTAGCTCAGTGGGTAGAGTGCCACTCTGCAGTCTCTGAGGTCCTGGGTTCGATTCCCAGCACCACCAAAATGGGAGAAGGACGTGGCAATCCACTCCTGAGGCAATCTCGAAACAATCAGCCATTGAAAAGCCTTTGAGGGTCGCTATGAGGTGGACACAATTCTATGCCACCTAACAACAACAACAATTAAAAGCAACTGCTCTTGTCTAGCTAATTATCTTGTTTTTCATTATAAAAACTATTCAAGCTCATTAATTTAAATATCCAGGTTTATATTCATTATTCATCTTTTAATTAACAGAGCTTTATGGTATATATTGATATTCATTCACTTTATCTTAAAATTTCATCAAACGAGGTTCAACACACACAATCAGGAAAGATTCTGACCTGTGAACAGTAGTATTGCTGTCAAGTAGAAGTAGTCATGCTACCTCCTCTGAACCCCCCTATATAGATGAGAAGAGACATCCCTCTCTTTGGAAAGGTTTAGGTAAAAGATGAGAAAGAAGGAACCAAAATGCAGCTTCTTTGTTCTAAGAATTCCATGATCAACTTTTCTCCTTGGCACATCATTCACTGAAACTGCCATTGATCATAGGTTACTAACTGTGAGTATCGCTCAAACTTGATCCTAGTAGAAACGTAACACTAAAGGGAAAAAAAGGCCATTTGAAAGTTCAACAAGATCCTAAGGAATTTGCTCATCTCTTGATTAGATAGTTGGATCAGCTCAGGGATCAAGTCCTTGGCAGCTTCTTTAGAAAATGATCTTCAGTCATCTTTGAGTAAAGATGTCTTAGCCCTTTGATTTTAGAGAACTTCATGGAGACTGCCCAAGTCTATGCATAGGAAAAGTGAATTTAGGAATAAAGAAAGAACTTCCCCAACACACTCTCAAATACTTTTAGGATCACAGTGTCAGAAATTTATCAATTTTCCATTTGAATTTTAAAAATTGAAACCTGCTATCTAGGCAGGGCCTCCTCAATAACTATTCCCCATTACCTCTCAAGTTTTATCAAGGGAAGGGGACATTAGGTAGGTATATTTTGGTGTGGAAGAGAGAAAAAGTAGTTTGGAATATAGAAGGGAGATGGGGGTGTGTTTATTCACTCATTCATTGAGTAAATATTAATTGGGTGCCAGGAAAAGGATGCAGTCTCCATTTTGTCAGTTGGGTTTGATAGGAATTAATCCAACAACCATAGGAACAGATGTAAAATTAAGACAAGGCCTTTGGTCTTCCATAGGAGAAGAGAGAAAGGCTGGAGGGGTGTGGAAATAACTCTGGAAGAGAAGCTAGTGATGGATATTTCTGGCCTGGTGTGCTCTGCAATCTGATGTTTATGCCTTAGCTGCATGAAGTGTGTTCATTTCGGGAATGATGGGGATTACAAGATTTGCAAACAGTTCAGTCAAGCTCTGACTTAAATAGTTGTAATGCTATTAAGATTCCTGGACTCAATGTCAGCTTCTCCTGCTGTTTAGAAAACAACATCAAAGCTCACCTCCCGGCTCTCTTCACAGTAAATGAAGCAAGGTTTGTTTTCATTTCAGCATTCACCAAGCTGCTTGGGTGCTTCATCAAGTCACTCCGCCAAAGGGATGAATGCGAGGTGATTACCCTCCGGCATTGTTCTGAGGCAGTGGGAGAACAAGTGGCTGAGAGCCAGCATCTCCCGTTCCTCTCCCCGGTGATTAAGGAGGATTAGTGGGAAGTGTATAAAATGGCTGAGCCCCAGTTACATTTGCTGAAAGAAAAGCCTCCCACACCAGAGCTCTGTGTAGCCCTCATGTCAGGCGACTGCGACTCTGCACTCGCACAGGGACTTGACATGGCATGCGCCTTCTTTAAGGGACACTGCGGGAAAACAGCAGATCTGCTTCAAAGGAAGAGCCAGGTTTTTGAGGAGAGCCTTTGTAGACAGAGAATGGCCTCCTCTTCGCCGTCATCTCTTCTCCAAAGAGGAAAGGCGACAGAGCCCACCCCCACCCCCGCCCCCCATCTTCTGCAGTCTCAAACTAGATAAGGGACAAGCAGGCTCCCAAATCCACATATAGGCTGTTTCAAAATATGGTCTTTTGGAACATGGACCACAGTAGCTCACTAAAGCAATTCTATAAATGATGACTCTAGATTAGGAAAGTCTTCATAAATGTATTTGGTTCGTAATGTAGACGCTATTTCCAGCCACTTTATTTTGAGTTAAATAGAATTGATTGATTTCTTCTATTCATAATATGGTTTCTAGAGGAAAGTACACCCCCACTTAGAGCTGAGCATGGTGGTACATGGCTATAATCCAGCACTAGGTGGCTGAGGCAGGAAGATCCCAAGTTTGAAGGCAGCCTGGGCTACATAGTGAGTTCAAGGCCAACATGGGCTACAGAGCAACACCCTCTCTTACAAAACAAAAACAAACAAAAAACCCCTCAATACTCATCTCGTTTGCAGCCCCCCCCCAACCCCCTCCATCGCCATTGTTAGCCTGATGGTGGGGGACATCCTCCTGCCTCTCCATCAGAACCTGCCACCTTGACCAGCATCCTGTCTGCCCTTGCCCAAAGAGAGGAGTCCAGGTGGCTGGGAAAAATTTCCAGGGTAATTAAGGAGTAGGTTTGTTCTCTCAGGCTCCAGAAAGCAAACCTTGGAATCACAGGCGAAAGATGCAGCTGCTGGGTCAGTGTAAGGAGGGGCCGTGTCTCAGTCAGTCCCCAAGGCCAAGCCAGTGCCTCTCAAAAGGAACACGTGCACAGAGTCTAGGGACAGGGCTGCTAACCCTTGTGACAGGCTGGCTTGCACAGCAGGACAGGCCCCTCACTAAACCTCTCCAGACAGAGGTTGGTGGCCAGCCTGCCACAAGGGCCACTGAGGTGGGGATTGCTGTTCTGGGAGCACAGTTGATTATAAAATTGTCCTATTTTCTTGGTTGTCCATTATAGGCCAAGCACTGGGGTGGATGGCCTGGCGTATGTTATTTCTAAGCCTGTCAGAGACTATTGGGTTTGCTCAGCTCTTGTGGTCCAGATAGGGAAACTCGGGCTGAATAACATGCACAAGATCACACAGCTGATAAATGCCTAAACCCAAACTTGAACTCAGGTCTGCCTGATTCTGAGTTTATTATTTTTTCATTCTCATGCATAGCCAATTTGTCTTGTACCAAAGACAGAAAATGGTACAAGTTACATATGTGTCAGAATCACCCACACAGGTGACACTTTTCACTGGCAATGTAATGTAACAGCCTGTATGTGTGCCATATATTCAGCACCCCAAACATATGTTAGCAATATACAAGCACATGGTCTGAATGTGTGCTATGTCTGAGCAGTAAGAGAACTGGGGCATTGGGTGGGTGGATGGAGATGTAGGGAAGAAAAGGGTCTAATTGAAAGGGTAGTTGGCCCCTCTGAAAAAAAGCCATTCACTGTCAGGGACCCACCATCACAATCCCTTAGTGATGGCCCAGCCCAGCCAGGTTCCCAGAAGAATGGCAGGGTATTCAGACAGACAGCAGATTTTCTACTAAGAAATTTAAAATAGAAAATAGAGAAGCCTTTGGATGTATTAAATTTTGTTGTTGTTGTTGTTGTTAGGTGCCATCGAGTCATGTCTGACTCATAGCGACCCTTACAAGGTTTTCAGTGGCTGATTGTTTCAGGATTGCCTCGGGAGTGGGTTGCCATGTCCTTCTCCCTTTTTTGTGGTGCTGGGAATCGAACTCGGGACTTCAGAGACTGCAGAGCTGCGCTCTACCAACTGAGCTAAATCCCAGCCCCGTATTAGATTTTAGGCATGTTAAAATATTCAACTCTTCTTTTCTCACTATCTTCATTTCTCCCACTACTTCTTCATTTTCAAATTGCTGACCATATTTCATTCTGTGCTGGTGGAAAATCCATGATTCCCCTTTTGTATGTTCCACATTAAATGTTCTGTTAGTCTAAATGAAATAGAAAGGTTCAGAGACTGTCTCTTTCCTAGTTATAAGATTATGAATACCTGCATAATTCCATGTCCATCAGCCCTCTTTGACAAAGAGCAGTGGAGGGATCTGTGGGAGGCTCCCTCCCATAGTTCCTCTCAACAGCATTAACCTGATCAGGGAAGGAGGACATGCCCTCTTCTTCCCTGGGGAAGGTCTTGAAGCTGGCCTCCCAGACCTGTCACCTCCCACCCGGTAATTGAGGTTTGCCCCAGGTGGCAGGTCAGCCCCCAGGCTTTACCTGGAAGCAGGGCTGCCAGAGCTGGTAATCCAGGAAGCAGTTGCGGAGGGAGGTGTCCATTGTCCTCTCAGGTGTGGGTGCCAGGCAGCCCAGGTGGTCTGCAGGGTGTGGCGAGCTGACCTTGAGCTGACCTTGTGCCATTATTTGCAGCCTCCTGCTTGGAGGACTTGGAGAGGCCTTGCTGGTTTTCTCAGAGAGGAAGCGCTCCTGATGAAGGTGGGCAAGAAAAGGAGACACACAGGTTGCCAGCTGAAGACACAGCATCCTGACCCCGTAGCCCCCTGTTGAGAGTGTCAGAAAGAAGAACGCAGCACGGGTGAGGCCAAGCTGGAGTCTCCAGGTGGGCAGGCGCGAGACCTGCTCATGCCCAGATCAAGCTGAATGCAGTGGTAGTGGAAGACGCAATGGCGCCACTGCTTCTCTGCTTACAGGAGAACTTCCTGGGGGCCTCTGGGCTGCTGCAGAGGAGTGGCCCTCCTTCTTTCTTCCCATTCTGAGGGCCTCTTTCAACTCCTGCACCTGTTCTACAGAAACAGGCAGTACGGGATTTCACTCAGGTACTTCTGCTCACCTTAATCGACCTGCAGACCTCTCTACACTCAACGCTGTCCACCAAACACAGCTGTCAGCATGAAGTCATGGGCCCACGATTTCGTTGCTTTTTTGGTGGTGGTATACATCTTGGAGTCTCCACTGGGGCCATCCTTTCCTTGCTCTCCTGTGCCCAACCAGGTAGAAGCACAGAAATATGTGCTCCTGAGAACCACCATTTGAGCAGGGCAGATGGGTCGAGTGGGAGTTTTGGGCCAAATAAGATGCCAGCAAGGACACTTTAAATGCTGGAGAGAGTGGCAGCCTTTGGTGCTTTATGTTGCTATTTATTTCCTCTTTCTCAATTTCTCTTGGTTCTTGTGAACTTGTCAGGATGTGCTAAATTCTGCATCGTCTTTTTTTGCCCACTACTAGGTTAAGCTGGGAACTAAATGATCACCAGAGGGTTTATAAGGACTGATGGATGGCCTCCCTGGGTAGGCAAAACAAAAAACCATATACTATATGTAAGTTTTTGTTAGGTGCTGTTGAGGTGGGTACAACTAATAGCGACCCTATGTACAACAGAATGAAACACTACCTGACACTGTGCCATACCTGGCACTATGTCAGTGCTTCTCTGCTATTCATAGGGTTTTCAATGGCTAATTGTTTCAGGAGTGGGCTGCTGGGTCCTTCTCCCCAGTCTACAGCACCTGGTATTCCCAGGAAGTCTCCCATCAAAAAGAAGTAACCATGCTTAACCCTGCTTAGCTTGTGAGGTCTGATGAGATCAGAAGCCAGGGTAGTACTGCTGTAGACACTATATGTATACACACATTTAATATTCCTTACCTTTTTAATCCATTCTTTCATATCTCAAAAGAGGTTTCATGTCATTGAACACTGAAGTATATATTTTAAGCCAGATTAAAAATTGGACCAAGCTGGGCATGGTGGCTCATGCCTGTAATCCCAGCAACTCAGGAGGAGGAGGCAGAGGATCACAGGCTCAAGGCCACAGGCAGCCTGTGTAACTTAGTGAGACCCTGTCTCAAGGTAAAAATTTTAAATGAGGTGGGGTGCAGCCCAGTGGTAGAACACTTGCAAAGTATGTGTGAGCCCTGGGTTCAACCCTATACCTTACCTCTAGAGAAGAAATGAATTTACATGAAATGGTCACTTGATTCTGAACCCACGAAGAAGGTTTGAAAAAGTGATTCACTGGAAATATTTCTAATTTTTCAAATACTCAGCTTCTCTGCCAGGTGTTAAAGAGTTTTGGTCATTTTGAGGTGACCAGTGAGTCTTCTCCAGCGGGAAGCCAGCCCAGTAGTGTTGGGTACTCAGGTCACTGATGGAGACCCCGCATTCGGCATCTGAGAGCCACGCTTTCCCCCACCTTGGCCATGCAAAGAATGAAGTCAGCTCTGTTAGTGGCCAGTATTGCTGCATGATTTGCCCAACTTGTTGGCAAACAAAATGGGAAATGAAACAAATAGGAATGGAGCTGTACATTTGGAACTTGAGCACTTAAATTCATTTCTCTGTCTCTTCCTGGCCCCTTCATATCATTTAATGTAAAAATATTCAGAGTGACTTTTACATATATGGAGTTTGCAACTTCCCTTTGCTCTTTATCTGGGCTGACAAACGTTCTATAGCTTGAGCATCAACTAGGAAATCTGGGTTTAGAATTTTTCTTATTCTTTTGCTCCCACAAAACTCTTTCCACACCAGGGAGACCAGTTCTTTTCCACTCACAGAAGGTGGCATCTGTCCAAATGTCATCTTATGCCTGCTTTTTAAAGTGCCATTTAAGCAAATGGAGAGTGCTCAGGCTGGAAAGAATCACACAGTTATCAAGCCCAGTCCCATCTCCAGTAGGACTGACCTCAGAAACTTTTCCTGAAAAGTTTTAGGCCCTTTTTGTTTTAAGGATCTCTAGTATGTCCTGGGCTGTGTGCTATTAAATCACATTCCAGAGTCCCCTTGTTTTTTTTGTTTTTTTTTTTTTTAATTTAATTTTATTTTATTTTATTTTATTTCATTTTATTTGCAGTAGTGGGTGTTGAACCCAGGGCCTCACACTTGCATGCTTTGTAAGTGCTGTAGCACTGAGCTGCACCCCCAGCCTATTATTTTTTGAGACAGGATCTCGCTAAATTATGCAGACTGCATCTGGTCTCAAAATTGCGATCCTCCTGGCTCTGCCTTCCGAGTTGCTGGGATTACAGGCATGTGCCACCATGCCCGGCTTCCCTTGTTTTTTTTTTTTTTTTAAATCTTAGGTGTTTTCTTTCTTTCACTCTAGAGGCAAAGGACAAGGTTTTTCTTCAGTAGACCATCCCATTTCCTTCAGTTTTCATCCATTTTCTGGGCTTTTTTCTTGAGGTTGTAACCACTATCTTTTATGTCCCATTCACATGCTCAGCTCTGAATGTAGGGTGAGCACAGAGGTCTGTGAAACGGGTTCCCCTGATCACTGCAGTCCTCCTAGCTCTCATCTGTATGGCTTTCTGGGCCAGGGGCATCCCTCATGGACTCCACATTACTTATACCACCACATCGTATTTGCATCCTGGTCCTCTTAGCCAAGTCAAATCTAAGGTGTCTTGTTTTGTTTTTGTTTTCATTTTTACAAATAAAGAATATGATTTAATGTCAAGAGAGGCAAAATTCTGTGTGATTGTATACTGTTACTAATCTGCTGTGGATATAAAGAAAGATAAACCATTTATTTGCTTGGTAATTTGCCTTTGTTTCCCTCTTTTCAACCCTTTTCCCCAGAGCAGGGGAGAATTGCAGAAAAGGTTGTCCGTGTCCCTAAAGGGGGATTTCTTGTATCTGAAACTCAGGCATAGGCTACTGCTTCTGCCATATCTGGGTGTCCTAGCTCTAGGCAGGAAAGTCCCCACCCCAACCCCTTCTAGACCTGGGCTGTTGTTTGTGTTCCCAGTGGCCAAACACTGAATCACAATTGGGCCAAATTCTGGTGTGCTGTAAGTTCAGGGTACACTGATTTCAAAGAAGTATAAAAAGAATGTAAAATAGCTCATAAAAGTTTTTTGTTGATTACATGTTAAATTAATGTTTTATATGTCAAATATAAGTGAAATAAGTGAATATGATATATGTTCTCAAAATTAATTTCATCTTTTTGTCTTTTTTAATGTGATCACTAGAAAGTCTTAAGGGCTGGGATTTATCTCAGTTGGTAGAGTGTTCCTTTGCCCTCCCTGAGGTCCTGGATTCCATCCCCAGAACCACAAAAATGGGAGAAGGATGTGGCAGCCCACTCTCCAAATAATCCCCAAACAATCAGTCATCAAAAACCTTATGAAGGTCACTATGAGGGGGATCCAACTTGACAGCACCTAACAACAATAAGATGAAAGTCTTAATTTTCAGATGTAGCACATTGTATTTCTCTTTAAATACAATGTGAATCCAGAGTAGTTCATTTCTCTGGGCCCAAGAAGTAGCAAAGAGACAGATATTGGCACCAGCCACTGAGGTTACCGGTCCTATGATATGTCCAAAGCTATTGGCTTGTGATGCTTATCCTATGCCTCATGCAGTGCTGGATACTCTCTGCGCTCTGTGTCTTTGATTCTTTTCAATGGTATTATAGGTGGCATTCTCTGTATTTTCCAAGGATATTAGAGCAATTCAGTAACTTTTCCAGGGCTACAGTGTTCACTAGCTTTCTCACTGCTGTGGCAAAACGTCTGATATAAACAAGTAAAAAGGAGGAAAGATTTATTTCACTCATAGATTCAGAGGTTTCAGGCCATCATGGCAAAGAGGACATGGTGGAGCAGAGCAGCTTACATCATGGTGGCCAGGAAGCAGAGAGAGAGAGAAAGAGAGAGGGAGAGAGACAGACAGAGAGAGAGAGAGAGAGAGGAATATACCTGCTTAGCAGACTCTCTCCTTTTCCTCCTTTTATTCCATTGGGGTTTCCAGCCTATGGGATTGTATCACCCATACTCAGGCCCAGTCTTCCCCTCTTAGTTAATGGTCTCTGGAGATGTTCCCTCAGGCTCACTCAGAGATGTGCTAGGTGCTTCTCAGTCTCCTAGGCGCTTCTCAATCCAGTCAAGTTAACAATCAAGGTTAACTATCACAACATCCCAGCTAAGACTCGACCTCTGGTCTTTAAGAAGCTCATTCTTTTAGTCTTTATTTTACAGAGTTCTATTAAGAAGGAGAAATGAAGCCCTTTATATTTTACAGGGGATTGTCAGTTCTCCAAGAAGTGCTAAGATGTGGATTCCTAATATCCTGAAGTCATGGGGACTTTCTTCCTAAAGGGCATGTATCCTTCCTTTCCCCAAAGGCAGGGTCTATGGCCCGTGTCACCCTGCCTTTCCAGAGTGTCTCTGTTCCTCCCCAGCCCCTCCCTTCTCTTGTATCTGAAATCTCCCTTGGATGGGGCTGGAGCAACCAGGAGCACTCCAGGAACCACACTGCTCTCACCTAAACCCTCACTCTGTATGTTTCCAGAACAACCAGGTTCTGTTTGCTAAATTCTCAAGCTTGGTTTTTCAGGGGTTGGCATATCTTATGACTGAGGGGTTTGAAGGTTGAAGGGGGAATAGCAGCCTCAGAAGCCTGGGAGACAGTGCCAGCAGAGGACACCCTTCTTTTCACTGGGTCTGCAGGCTCAAAAAAGGGAGTACTGTCCAGATCTTCCTGAAAATGCAAGTAGGTAATAATAATGGTGGGTGGTCAGCAAAGTTTAGAACCTGACATCTCTATTGAGTAGCTGCCTGGGACAAAATATTGTACAGTATGGATTCAGTGAGAGGTTCAAGTGGTGGGGACTCTTGGGGTGACTTTGTGGTCTTTTAATTCTTGTTCTGGGGAAATCAGCCGAAGGGAAGAGGCCCTTGATCTTTTCGCAACCCTACTCAGCATTCTTGACTTCAGGCTCTGTCTCTGGGCCCAGCCAGGAGGGAGGCTATGATGGCTTATGTCCAAAGAGGTCCCCACCCAGTGGTGCTGTGTCATTCCTGTGCCTTTCTCTTGATTCCGGGCTGGCTCTATGACTTGCCTGTGGCCAATGAGATGTGGTGGAAATGGTGCTATGAGATTTCCAAGGCCAAGGCAAGAGCAGCCTTGGTCTTTAGCAGCCTCTGGGAACTGTGGGCTGCCATACTGGAGAAAGAAGGTGTTGGTGCTCCTGTGAGCAGACCCAGGAGCCAGCCTTAGAGCCACCCCTCGTCTGTCCTGTACTCTCGAGACCAGCCCACCTATGAGGTCCACACCATCAGGTGCCCCTGGCACTGTCACATAGGGCAGAAGAATCACCCAGCAGAGCTGTGACTGAAGCACTTCTTCAGCATGAAATTGTGAGATAAAGTATTTTCTTTAAGCTCCTCAGTTTTGGGACAGTCTGGTATACAGCAATAGAAAATATAGCCATAAGTCTGGTGTGGTAGAGCTCTCCACTAGTCCCAGCTGGTGGGGAGGCTGAGGCAGGAATCTCTGGAGCCTAGGAGTTCAAGATCAGCCTGGGCAACATAGTATGACTCCATCTCAAAAAGAAGAAGAAAGAGAAGTAAAAGAAAACAACAAGAGGAAATGAGGCAGAGGCTCCTGGCCCCACCCTCACTAGAAGATGCTGGGACAAATAGCCTTTGCTCTGAGGACTCCTCGCTGCTTCTCTCAGGTGGTCCAGTCTGTGTCCTCAGAGCCCATCCCCGGAGCACACTCTTACTGAAGGAGGACCACCTCTGCTGCAGTGACCTCCAGGGACCTCCAGCCCAGACATGGTGCCCAGAGGAGAACCCCACAGACTATGGGCTGCCCACACCCCCACAGGGGAGGATCTGCAGTTATGCCTTTGGGTCACAGTAATTGATTTCCTTATTCATTCACCAAGACGCTCTTGAGAACCAGAGTGCTTCAGGATGTGGGGAGATAACCATGAACAGGACAAGTCCTCCTAGAGCTTCCTTTCTACTGCTGGAGACAGACAATGAAAAGGAAACAACAGATTTCAGAGCCAGTGAAGTGCTGTTAAGAAAATAAAGCAGCAACAGGAGACAAAGACTCTTCTGAGGATCTGATGGAATGTGGGGAATTTGTCTTCCAAAATGTGCAAACACACACACACACACACACACACACACAGTGGAGCCCATACTTTGTCCCTGAGGGCCGTCTGTTGGACCTCTATGGGCTATGGATCCAAGTTCAGAATGACTGAGAACTGCTTCAAAGGACACAGGGTGAGGCCGAGGATCTCTGCAGGTGGAACTGCCAGCCCCTTCCCCCTTGGCCCCGGGGAGGTTGGTCAATCAGGTAACGAGTTGGCCAGGTGTAGATCATTGGCTGGCCACCCCAGGTTCAGGCCCTGCCTTTGCGGCTCTTATTTTGGCAGAGGAGAACAGGGAGCAGACTTGAAACAGACCTCCTGGTTAATCATGAGAGGTGTCAGAAAGTGGCCAGAGGGAGAAGTCCCTTCCCACAGTGTGATCCAACCCCGTGGCATACCATGGGCAGGGCAGTGTGTTGCTCACAGCGCTTCACCAGGCAACAACTCACTTGCTCTTCACAAAGGGTGTCTGCTGGAAGAATCATCCTTTGCCTCAGTTTTCAAGGAAGACAGACACAGAGAAGGTAAGTAACTTTCCTAAGGCCCGGCTAGTTAGAAGTAGTGCGAAGGTTGGAGGGGGCTGCCTGAGCACACAGACCTCGTCTCTTAACTCCCACGGTTTTCATTCTGTCCATCCATGCAGAGTTGGAGGTGGCCAAGTTGGTCATAGTCAAAGAATGAGGCTGGAAGGGAGGTGGGGTCAGCTACATGTAATTAAAGGGTGGTTGTTAGGAGCCATCAAGTCAGGTCCGACTCACTGTGACCCTGTGTACAATGGAACAAAACACTCCTCAGCATTGTGCCATGAACACAGTCTTTTTTATGTTTAACGTATTGTTGCAGCCACTATGTCAATCCATCTAGTTGAGAGTCTTCCTTTTTTTTCATTGACCTGCCACTCTCCCAGCATGATGTCCTTCTCCAGGGATTGGTCCCTCCTGACTACATGTCCAAAACACATGAGACACAGTCTTGCTGTCCTTGCTTCCAAGGAGCACTCTGGTTGCACTTTTAGGACGGATCTGTTGGTTCTTTTGGCAGTCTATAGTATACTCAATATTCATCTCTAGCACCATAATTCAAAAGCATCAGTTCTTCTCCTGTCTCCCTTATTCACTATCCAGCTTTCACATCCATATGATGTGACTGAAAATACCATAGCATAAGTCAGGTGCACCTTTGTGTGCAATGTGACATCTTTACTAGGGTAGGTATGGGGAAATGACATTTGTGAATGTCCATCCTGTGCCAGACCCCAGCAGGTGCCTCCTATATGTTACGTGGTTGCTCTTCCTGACCCCGACAGGACTCTGAGGCCCAGACAAGATAGGAAACTTCCCCAAGGTCACCCACTACCAAGCAAAAATTCCAGAGTTGTTTTCAAAACCAGTCTGCCCTGCGGCCTTCCTATGTGCTGGGTGGTTTCTGGGCCCCTGGGTCACTGTGTTCTGCACAAACCAGGGGGACAGGGCAGCTGCAGGGCCTCGGAACTGGACGATACACCATTGTGAAGGCCAAGTCATTCCAGAAACATCTCAGGGTAGACATCCTCTGCTTCCTGGTGAAATAAAGGGCTTTCTGCTCCTGCTGTGAGCTGATTTTCAAGGGGCCTGAGGAGTGGTGGGTTGCCCTTGGTAAAACAGATTGGTGCACACCCCTCCCCAATTCTGGGATCAGCAAGGAGGGGCCTGGAGGAACCACTGCCTTCTTTGGTAGCCCAGGCAAAATCTTATTTAAACAGTGCCCAAGCCACAGGAACATCTGAGTCATTTGTTTCCTGCTTTCTGCGAAGTGCCTGCAGGATGGGCCGAGGCAAGGCTCTGTGCCCACTTGCCTTCACGCTGTGATTCTGAGTCCCAGGGAGAGGCGTGGAAGCCCTTGGAAATTCAGAGACTTGATCAGCACCATTCACCTGGGCCAGTTAATCTACATGGCAGAAGTGAAGAGGGCTGTGTAATGACAGGGGCCCTAAGTGGGAGGTACAACCTGGGACAGAATCTCAGGCCCCTCACTACCTTTGCGAGTGATTTCAACAGCACGCTCACCTATCTCCTCATGCCCTCCATCAGACACCGGTGGGGTGTGTACGGGGCACTGGCCTTTGTGACTAACTTCTCAATTTCCTCTGGCAGGGCTAACCAGCTGTCCCGAAGCAGCTGGCCACTCCTCCTGATCGGGGTGAGCCTGGCATGGTCTCCCCTCTTCTTACAGAAGCAGCTCAGGTGACTTTCTATGTGAGTGTAGACTAGACACACAGACTGGAGCTTTAAAAAAAAATTATATAGCTGAGCACAATGGCACACACCTGTAATCCCAGTGACTTGGGAGGCAGAGGCAGGAGGATCAGAAGTTCGAGGAGTAGTCGCATAATTTAGCAAGACCCTGTCTCAAAAAGTTTTAAAAAATGGGCTGGGCATGTAGCTCAGTGGTCCAGCACTTGCAAAGCATGCAAGCACGAGGCCCTGGGTTCAATGCTCCAGTACTGAAAAAAAAAATGTATACACACACACACACACACACACACAAACACACACACACATATACATACACATACATACATAAAGCAGCTTCACTGAGATATAATTCACATGTCCTTGAAGGCCTGGGGTTTAGCTCAGTTGGTAGAGTGCTGCTCCACACTCTCTGAGGACCCGGGTTTGATCCCCAGCGCTGCAAAAACGGGAGAAGGACGTAGCAATCCACTCCCAAAACAATCCTGACCCTATGGCACCTGGTAACAACAACAACAACAACAGGCTTTGGAGCCGCCCAACAGGAGGTGAGCAGCTGTCAAGCTTTGTCTGTATTTACAGCTGCCCCCTAGGGGCTCATTTATAGAAACCATCCCTCTCCCCACCATCCTTGGAAAAATTGTCTTCCATGAAACCAGACCCTGATACAAAAAGATTAGGGACAATTGCCCTAAAATGCACTTGTTTAAAGGTGTACAGTTCAGTAGATTTTAGTATGTTCCCAAAACTCTGTGGTCATCACCACTATCTAATTATAGAACATTTCTTCATCCCCTAAAAATATCCTATACCCATTGTCCCCCACCAGCCCCTCCTGCTGACTAAGGGAAAAGAATCTACTTTCTCTCTCTGTAGATTTGCCTGTTCTGGAGATTTCTTATGAATAGAATCATGTGATATGGGGCCTTTTGTGTATGACCAAGGTTTTTAGTGCTCCACGGCTGCCTTTTCTATCTGGGAATAAGGAGGGTGGTTGGGCCAATTCTTGCACCCGGAACATGGAGCAAGAGGGGTGGGCCTAAAGGACCACCCATAGACCCTGAGGTGAGTGAGGGAGCTTCCAAGAGAGGCTGCAGCAGGGGGTGTGCGCAGCACCCACCCAGCCCCTAGTGGCCAGGATGCCATTTTACTTTTCAGCCAATGCCCCAGGTTGTCTTCAGGCCCTTAGCAAAGTCTGTTAAATGTTGGCTGTGCTTCAGGGGACTAAGACTGTGGGTCCCCCTTTTTCAGGGAAGGTGTATAGAGGAGAGGAGATGTGGCCACCACTGTCAGGTGGCATCACTTTAAGCTTTCAGCTCCCAGCAGCCGCCGCTTCTCACTGGGAGTCTTGAGGGTGCAGCTGAGTCATAGCATGCATTGCATTTGTGTCTGTATCAACTACTTATCAGATATCTGCTGTAAGGAAAGCACTTGCTCCCAGGTGGGAGGAGAATACAGATGTGGGTTTGGAGGAATTGTCACGTGGACAGAACAGATGTGCAGGCACTTAGAACATGGTGAAGTGATCCAGGAGACAGAGCACAGGACTCCCCTGAGAGCTGCTGATCTCAAGGCCCCTGACCACAGCCTTGGTCTTTTGGGGGAACTAGTTAGGGATTCTACCTTAGGGGAAGGGAACAGACCCAGTAGATGGAGGGTCTGTATGTAAATTAGCTTTTCTGGTGCTGGGGGAAAATAACCTCCCATAAAAAACTTAAGAAGGATTTATTTTAGTTTATGGTTTCAGACCAAGTTTGGTGGGATCCATTGCTTTGGGCCTGAGGTGAGGCAGAATATCATGGTGGCAGAAGTATGAGGTGGAGACTACTCGCCTCATGGAAGCCAGGAAGCAAGGAGAAAGACATCCAGAAGGGGGCCAGAATCGAGATACCCTTCCAGGGTATGCCCCACAGTGAGCTACTTCCTCCAACCAGGCCCCACCATCTAAAGTTTCCACCATCTCCCAAAATAGCTCCACCAGCTGGGGACCAAGGCTTCAACACATGAGCCTGTGGGGGACGTTTCAGATCCAAACCTTAACCGTCTTGGAAAGCAATCTGCTAGCACTGAGCTTGTTTTCCACCTGCAGAGGCCAAAATGCCCATCCCAGCTGAGTCCCTGCCCCTTGGAGTTGGAAGCTATGGTTTAAAGGGAGTGAAGCAGAAGCCAGAAGGAGCCTGAGTGTCTGAAGAAACAATAGAGCCACCTGCCAGTTGGGCTGCCCCACTCCAACCTTCTATTATGTGAGAGAATATAATGAAGCCCTTCTCCACCTAAGCCATGGTTATTTCTAGTTTCTGTTGCCAGCAGCCAAGGTGATGCTAACTCAAAACCACTTCCAAGGAGCCATCGTGGTCCAATGGGAAAGGCATGTGCTAATCCCATGGTGTGAGACAGACCTGGCTGAGTGTCCCTCTCGTTTTTCTTCATACAAATGGTTGCCCACAGTACAGAAATGACTTCTCTACTTGTCTGCCCTTCTCTTTACGTTGTAAGTTCCAGAAAACCAGGGTCCGTGTCTGTTTATCTTTGTTTGCATGAAGGCTGCCAACAGAGGGTACTCAGCAAGTGTTTACCTGAATGATTGTCATTCTTTGTACTTGCCAGCTCCATGATCTAAGGCTCTCAGAATCTTAATTTCCTTAATGATGAAAATGGGGGTTATGATACCAGGGCTGTTTTAATTGTGTTAAACATGACTAAATGTCGAAGCATTTAGTGTGATGCTTAGATATCCAAGACATGGTGGCCGTTATTAGTATTATCACTCCCCTTTCTAATAACCTCACATTCTAGCCCTGGTGTGACTCTACCTACTTCTAACAGCCCGACTCTTTCTCTTTCCTAAGCCTAAGCCTCTGACACGTGGGATGTATTGATGAGGCTCCCATCTTACACACTTTGCCTTCTTTTGGTCTTGAGAAGCTCATCAGGACACGCACTTGAGTGGATTGCCAAGGTTCCAACTTGGTTTCCTCCCATGCTATGAAGGCTTTCATGCTCAGCCAGGTCATCAGATGGGTCAGAAGACAGCATGGGGCTTTTCGATCTGCCAAGGAATCTTCCCATTAAGAGAACAGAAAATCTGTTGGAAAGGTGGACCCAGTTTCCCATCCTTTCCTATGTCCACACTGTTTGCAAAGTAATGAAGCAATTTCCCCTGTCTGAGCTTCGGCTGTGCTTGTGACTTGCTTTGGCCAATAATTGCAATGGAAGGGATGCTGCCACTTTTGGCCCTAGGCCTTAACAGCAGCCTTGTATATTTCATTCTTTTTAAAAAAATATTTTTAATTATTAACTTTTGTAATTTTTAGTATACATCTTAATGGGTTTCATTATGACATTTCCATACATGCAAATCATTTTATGTTACTCATGTTCACCTCCCATTACCCTCTCACGACTCCCCTCCTCCACTCTGATCCCCTTCCTTCCCACCAGTGGTCCCCCTTCTGCTTACATGTCTTGTTTGTGCGTGTGTCTCTATGATATACATTTATATACCATATATATAAATCTAGATTTTACCTTTGAGAGCAAAACATGATATTTCACTTTTCCCCATTACCCTTTCTTATTGCCCCCTCCTCCCACATAGTCCCCCTTCTGCTTTCATCACACATATACACACATACTTTTTTGTGTTGGGGATTGAATTCAGGGCCTTGCACATATTTTGTAAGTACTCCACCACTGAGCTACACCCCCAAATCTCCCTTTTTTATTTTTTAATCTTCAGACAAGGTCTCCCTAAGATATGCAGGCTGCCTCTGGCCTTAAACTTGTGATCCTCCTAACTCTGCCTCCTGAATGGCTAGCATTACAGATGTGCACAACTATGCCTAGCTTCATGATGTATATATTAAAATGTTGTATATATATTGAAATTTAGTATCCCCATATGAAAGAAAATATGCAGTGTTCGTCTTTCTGGGTGTGGCTTATTTCACTTAGTATGATGATCTCTAGTTCTATCCATTTTCCCTGCAAATGCCATAATTTCATCCTTCTTTATGGCTTAATAAAACTCCATGGTGTATATCTCAATGTAGTTTTGATTTGCATTTCCCTTATGGCTGAGGATGTTGAACTTTCTTTGGTATGATGGTTGGCCATTTGTATTTCTGCTTTTGACAACTATCTTTTCAATTCATTGCCCATTTTTTCCATTGAATTTGTTTTTTGGTGTTTAATTTTTTGAGCGGTTTATATAGTCTAGATATTAATAATCTGTCTGATGCATAGCTGCCAAAATTTTCTCCCATTCTGTAGGTTGTCTCTTTACTCTGTCGTGTCCTTTGTTGTCCAAAAGCTTTTTAATTTCATGCAATCCCATTGGTCAATTCTTGCTGTTGTTTCCTGAGCTATTGGAATCCTATTCAGAAAGTCTTTGCCTTATATCCTGAAGTGTTTTCCTCCAGCAGTTTCAAATTTTAAGTCTTAAAGTCTTTGGTCCATTTTGAACTGAGTTTTGTATAGGGTAAGAGAGAATCTGGTTTCAGTCTTCTACATGAAGATAGCCAGTTCTGCCAGCTCTATTTGTTGTCTTTTCTTCAACATGTTTTTAGTACCTTTGCTGAACATCAGGTGGCTAGAGCTACATGGCTTTATTTCTGGATCCTCTGTACTATTCCATTGGAAAGTACTCTGTTTTTGACCCAGCTTTAGAAAGATTCCTCTGAGCCTTTGTCTTGACCAGACCTTGGCCTTGGCCTTGGCCTGCTGAGCCCAGTTCAGCAAGCCAGTTCAGTGAGAATGCTCTCCACCCTTGGTGCCTGCCCAACTTCCTCCAGCTTATTAGCTATAAATCCCCAGCTGCCTGTGTGGTGTCCAGAGTTGGCTTCAGTCTCTCTCCCCTGTTGCCTGCAGGAAGATGAGAGGCTGTGTGGGGCACAGTGAAGTCCTCCCAGCCGAGGCCCTCCTAGACCAGTAAGCCCTCAACTGACTGCAGCCATGGAAGTGGGCCTGGTTGAGGTCAGCAGAACTGCCCAGCTGCCCCTGAGACTCATGAGAAATAATATGTGGATGTTCGTTTAAACCACTGAGTGCATGTGCATTCCCCTCCCCATCGTGTGTGTGTGTGTGTATGTGTGTGTGTGTATGTGTAGGGGGGTGGTTGGGGGTCAAACCCAGGGCCTCACACATGCTACATATTTGCTTTTCCAGTGAGCTACACCCCAGCCAGCCCCATTTCTTTGGCTGCTACCCCTGGGAAGAGAAGGAAGTGGGGTGAATTTCAGCTGCCCGTGAGGGGTCTCCCCTCAGCCACCAAGCAGTAAGTAAGAGGTGACAGAGCATGTTCATTCGGGCAGGAAGGGATTAGCTAATGCTGGGGTTGACTTAGATGTTTGTGCCAGCTGGGCAACAATTAAGTCCTCTATTCCAAATCACTTTAAATGAACACATTTAAGTAGAAGGCCCGAAGAACTGTGACATATCAGCACCACAACACCAGAAGCTGCAAAGCTGGCTTTGAATGTTCTCCTGATTGGGGCCCACTCTGAACTGGGCCTGTTGCTCCCTGAAGCAGCTTCTCTGGCTGCCTCAGCTTTTTTTTTTCTTTCACGTCATCGTCGTCGTCGTCTTTTTTCCTGTGCTGGGTATCAAAATCCAGGGCCTTGAGTATGCTAACAGGCAAGTACTCTACCACTGAGTTACATCCCCAGCCCTTTTTTATTCTTTTTAACTGTGGTAAAACATACATGACATAAAATTTACCTTATTGCCCATTTTTAAATGTAAAGTTCAGTGGCCTTAATGGGGGACTGAATATAATCAAAGTATATTACTGGTATATACACCTGTGAAAATATAATAATGAAACCCATTATTTTGTACTATTGATTTGTTGTTAGGCACTTTTGAATCAGATTTGACTTATAGCGACCCTATGTAAAACAGAATGAAATACTCTCTGACACTGTGCCATGTCTGGCATTATGTCAGGCGTGTCTACTGTTCAGAGGCTTTTTGATGGTTGATTGTTTTAGGATTGTTTTGGGAGTGGGTTGTCACGCCCTTCTGCCACACTTGTGGTGCTGGGGATTGAACCTAGGGCCTCAGAAAGCACAGAGCAGCACTCTATCAACTGAACTAAACCCTAGCCCCACAATTAACATGTTGTTGTTGTTAGGTGCCATGGAGTCAGTGTCTGACTCATAGCGACCCTACATACAACAGGGGAAACACATTGTCAGTGCTTCTCTGCTGTTCATAGGGTTTTCAATGGTGGAATCATTTTTGGGAGTGGGTTGCCAGGTCCATCTCCCAAGCCTATAGCACCTGATGTGCCCAGGTGGTCTCCCATCCAAGTACTAACCAGGCCCGACACTTCTTAGCTTCCAAGATCTGATGGGATCCGACATCACAGTGGTACTGCTGTAGGCACAATTAATATATATTCATACAAAATCTCCCCATTCCTTCCTTCCCTGGTCCTCAATGCCTACCATTCTACTTCAAGTGTCTGTGAGTTTGCCTGTTCATATCAGTGGAGTCACACACTTGTCCCTCTGTCTCCTACCCCTTCATGTATCTCTTAGCCCTTTATTCTTCCCAAGAGCCTTGTTTCTAAACATCTGAAAAGCAGCCCACCAAGGATATGAGAGTTGTACTTCTTTATCCCATCCCATTTCCTTTGGCCCCCTGGAAGGGTTGGGCTGCATGACATTGGCTTTGGGATACAGATGTCCCTCTTCCCCCATCAAATCCCTAAACATAACAAAGCAAATTGATTTTTCTGACTGGGCTCCTGGAGAGGGCGTAAGACCCCCTGATCCCTGACTGCCTTTTTACTTTTCACCTGGCTTGTTCTAACTAAGCATAGATGATGGGGAAGCGTGGTGGCTTGGATGGTCACCTCGTGTGTGTCTCACCAGCCCCCCAGGGCATGGGCCATTTTCCTTGAGTAGCTTTGAAATGCCCCACTCAGTTGCCATCCAAAGTGAGACATAGAATTATTGTTTCAGTCATAGAGGCCCTGGCTTGAGTAAATTGGAATCTGACCAGCCCTGTGGGGCCAGGAAAACCTGGAGGAGCCTGAGGTCTGTGGCGGCTGCTTGCACGAGCTGGTGAGGTCAGGTGGAAGAGGAGGTATGCACAGAACATCACTGACTTCCCACCCTCTGATGCCCCTCCACAGCCCCCACACCTGCCTTGGGGACTCAAAAGTTTAGAAGGGCTGAGATGAGGGGCTGCCCCAGGTATAATTCTAAGAAAGTGCTTTCCAGGGGAGCTGTGGGGGCACAGGCATTGGGCCGGATAGGAAAGTGAGGAGGAGCAAGGGTCCCCCTGATTCATCTGAGAACATAGCGCCGCTCTGGGACTTTGGCACGTGGGGGACAGCACCCAGGGCCAGTGGGTGAGGACAGCAGTGGCTGGGGAAAGGCCATCTCAGGAAGCCTCGGGGACTGTGGGTTCCCATGGCAAAGAGAAGCAGGGGAAGCAGCAGGGAGAGGAAGGATGGTTGCCACCCAAGCTTGTCTGGAGACATTCAGTTTACATTTATCCAATTCCCCACCCCTTTGGGAGGAATTCTCTGTGGGCAGTGAATTTCTCCTTGTCCCGTGGCAAAGTTGATTCTTCCTTCTCAAGAATTATCTGCTGCGGGCTGTGGTGGTGCACACCTATAATCCCAGTGATGCGAGAGGATTGCATGTTGAAAGCCAGAGGCAGCCTGCATAACTTAGCCAGACCCTATCTCAATTTTTAAAATAATTTTTTTTTCAGTACTGGGGTTTGAACCCAGGGCCTCACACTTGCATGCTTTGCAAGTGCTGTACCTCTGAGCTGCACCCTCAGCCCATTTTTTTTTTTTTTTTTTTTTTTTTTTGGAGACAGGTTCTCGCTAAATTATGCAGACTGCCTCTGGTCTCAAACTTGCGATCTTCCTGCTTCTGCCTCCTCAGTCACTGGGATTAGAGGTGTGAGCCACCGCGCCCAGCTGCTTAAAAATAAATTTATAAAAAGGGAACCGGAGGTGCAGCTTGGTGGCAAAGCACTTGCAAAGCATACAAAAGGCCTAAGGTTCAGCTCCCAGTACAACACACACACACACACACACACCCCTATCTGCCTCCTAGTCCTCCAAGGTCTTGATAAGATGCCTTTATTGAGGGAGGCCACAGCGTGGGCACTTATTCTGGGCTAGAGATGAATAACCCACCAAGCCTCAGTTCTCTTATCATCAAAGTGGGAAAGGTAATTGAGACCCCTCTTAGCTTTATTGAAATAATTAACTGGAAAAAAACTATTTTAATATATGTATGTGGTACCTCGCCTCATGCTCAACACACAGGAAACAAACAGGAAGTGTTACTATCATCCTTACTACTCCGGTGCAGGGAGGCCTTCCCCAGGGGTTGGCTTGGGGCGATGGGAGACTTGGCATGTCAGAGTAAATGGACTTTCAAAGGACTTTAGCCAAGTCTGGTGGCACATGCCTGGAATCTCAGCCCTCAGGAGGCTGAGGCACGTTGGAGGCCAGCCTGGGACAGATGGTGAGATCCTGTCTCACTCTCCAGGGGCTGGAGAGGTAGCTCAGCGGTAGAGCGCTTGCCTAGCATGTGTGAGGCCCTTGGTTTGATCCCCAGCACTACAAATAAATTAATTAATTTAATTAAATAATGTTAAAATCTGTTAGGACTACCATATCCAAGGAAGTGTGGAAGACATAGTCACCCTAAAAACCTTCCTCAATTTATTCACTTATTCCTTCATTCAGGAAGTCACAGAACAGGGTGCATTGTGTTCTATACATGGTCACATCTGTCTCCTGCAGCTCTCGGGCCTGGGGGAAGTTATAGCTTCTTAGGCTGGTTCCTTTTCCCAATTTCCACAATCATTCCAAACCCTTTTCCCTCTCTTCAAGCCCCATATGCCCTTCTTTCTCCCATTGAGAGGGCCCTTGCACCTTGCTAAATAAACAGCAGAGCTATCAGATGGGCACACTCTCCCTCTCCCCTTGTCAGCCACACACTTGCCAACATTTGCACATCTTTTTCCTTCTCTCTATGGTAGAGGAATACCTCTCCTTCAACTTGACATTACCTCCTCTGCCTGGACTCATCTTGACTCTGACTCCTCTTGTTCTCAGGAACCTGAGGATGTCTCTTTTGGTCATTTAGTGTTTTCTTCTTCACTGGCTTTAAATCCTCTCATATCTTGCCCATTTAATAAACAACAAAACAAAAATTTCTTTCTTTACCCATGTGGTCATAAGTTGGCTCCCCAAATATTACCAACAGACCCACCAATGAGACAAAGCTGAATTTATTATAGCACTAGGGGAACACAACAAAGCTTAGCCATGTGTTGGACCAGGGAGGACAAGGTCATCTGTTGAGAATTGAGAATTTGGTTCAAGGTGGGTCTTTCAAAGTAGGGATTCAGGATTGGGTAGCAGGATACACTAGTCCAGGACTGGGGAAAATAGCACAGGGATTCAGAGTTTGTATGTTCAGGTGCAAACTGGTGATGCTTTCCATTGAAGGATTGATGGGCCTTTGGGAAAGATCCTGCAGTAAACAATCGCACCATGTGCTCAGGAGGACAGGTGAATAAAGAGATGCTCCTGAAGCCACTGGAGTAGGAAAGTCGTATCCATGCAGATGGAAATATCACTTCCCTGTGTCCAGGCTGGGAATGAAAGTAGGAGTTTTGGTCCTCTGCTTCTGACTTGTACTCTAGCTACTTCCTTCTCTTCACAGCTAAACTTCTCAGAAACAGCTGTCTCTGTTTGATGACTCCATTTCCCTACCTCCTACTCATTCCTGAGCCCTCCAGTATGACTTTAGATGTGTTCTACAATCGTGCTCATGAAGCTTTTCAGTGATATTTCTATATTTATTTGTTTTAGCAGTTATTCCTTTATTCTCTTTTTTATCATTTTAATTGTACATATTTATGGTATACAGAGTAATAAATTCTGTTCATATATACAGTGTGCAATTATCAGGGTAATTGACACTTCCATTTCCTTAAACATTTTACAAAATAATTTGATTAACATGTAATGAATGTACATATTTATGAGGTATGTTGTTGTTGTTAGGTGCCATCCAGTAGGATCTGATTCATAGCAATCCTATGTACAACAGAATGAAACACTCTCTGATACTGTGCCATGCCCGGCACTACTGTCAGTGTTTCTCTGCTATTCATAGGGTTTTCAGTGGTGGATTGTTTCAGGAGTGGATTGCCAAGTCCTTCTCCCACTTATTAGGTATAGAATGATTTATTTTAGATTTTCATAGAGTTGCATTCTGTATTTCATACTTGTTCTCTTTCTCTGTACCCCTCCATGTTGTCCCCCATCCCCCGTCCTCCTCCCACTAGTTCCCTCCCCTCTCAAGTTGGGTCCACTTGTATTTTCTAGTTTTAGTTATATACAATTATGTATGTATGTGTTTGTACTTTTTTTCTTTTAGGTAGATCTAGCTCCCACATATGAGTGATAACCTGTGAGATTTCTCTTTTTAAGCCTAGGTTATTTCACTTAAAATGATCATTTCCAGTTCCATCCATTTTGCTGCAAATGACATAATTTCATTGTTCTTTACTACTGAATAATATTCCATTGTGTATATATACCACATTTTAATACAATCATCTGTTGGTGGGTATCTGGGCTGATTCCATACCCTTGTAATTGTGAAGAGTGCTGCAATAAACACGGATGTGCAGATGTCCCTGTGGTATGATGACTTATCTTCCTTAGGTATATTCCTAGAAGTGCTGTAGCTGGATTTGTTTTCTGAGGTACTTCCATACTGATTTCCATAATAGCTGAACTAATTTACAGTCTTATCAACAGTATAAAAGGGTTCCTTTCTCCCCCACATCCTTAATTTGTTCTTGCTTCTTTTGTTGATGGTAGTCATTCTGACTGGGGTGAGATGGAATTTCAGTGTAGTTTTCATTTGGATTTCCCTGATGGCTAAGGATATTGAACGTTTTTTCATGTGTTTATTGGCCATTTGTATTTCTTCTTTTGAGAAGTGTCTGTTCAGTTCCATTGCCCACTTATTTATTGGATTGTTACTTTGGTGTTGAATTCTTTGAGTTCTTTGTGTATCCTAGATATTAATCCTCTGTCAGATGTATAGAATGCAAAGATTTTCTCCCATTCTGTAGGCTCCATCTTTATTAATTGGTTCCTTTGCCGTACAAAAGCTTGTTAGTTTTATGTAATCCCATTTGCCAATTCTTGGTGCAGCTTCCTGGGCTATTGCAGTTTTCTTAAGAAAGTATTTGCCTATGCTTATGTGCTGGAGTGTGTTCCCTACATTTGCATTTAGTAGTTTTAAGGTTTCTGGTTTTCTGTTGAGATCTCTGGTCCTTTCTGAGTTGATTTGTGTACAGGTCAAGAGATATGGGTCTACTTTTATTCTTGTACATATGGATACCCAGTTTTCCCAGCACCATTTGTTGAAAAGGCTATCTTTTCTCCAATGTATGTCTTTAGCACGATTTTCGAAGATCAGGCGAATGTAGCTGCATGGGTATATATTTGGGTCTTCTGTTCCATTTCATGCCTATTTTTGTGCCAGCCTCAAGCTGTTTTTGCTACTATGGCCCTGTAGTATAGTTTAAATCAAGTGGAGACTCTTCAGGCCTCCTCCCAGGTGGCTTCCAGGGCCTTCATTCAGTCTGCTGCTCCTGAGGAAGCAGTCCTCATTCCGGCTTCCATGAGCCATGCCCCTGCTGGCTTGCCACTACCTTTCTCCCCACCCTTTCTTTTCTGTGCAGACTCCTTCCTTTCTGTCTTGTTATTAGATGTCATCGTCCCATTCAAGGAGTGGTCCTGGGTCTTCTCTGTGCCCAGTGACTGTTCCCTTGTGGCAGTGCCATGCATTCACATCACTTTAGCTACCACCTGTGCACAGATAATGTGCACATTTATGTCTCCAGTGCAGCTCTGGACCACGTGTGCAACAGCTCGTCTGATACCTCTGGGTGTCTTTGAGGCCTTTAGAGCCAGGATTCTGTAGAAATTAGCATTAGCACTGCTACAAGCAGCCCTCTAAATTTCAGGAGGACACAAGAATTTATTTCTCAGCAATATAACAGTCCAAAACGGGAGGGCTTGTTTGGCTGGTTGTTTCTCTCCATGGGAAACGTCAAGGACCAAGGTTTCCTCCATCCGTGGCTCTTCCACTTCCTATGTTGTCCAATGCCCAGGGAGAAGAATGGTGGAGAAGTCCCTCACCCCATATACACCCTGCTACAGGCAGATAATGCAAGGGAAAAGTGCTCTCTAGCTCCTTACTATGAAAAATATGAAAATGTGATTTGTGGGTTAGCAACGCTGGTTCTCTAGAGCCCCAGTCCCATCCTAGGCCTGCTACTGAAGCACTTGCTTCTTTAACAAGTTCAGATGCACATTACAGTTTGCGAGATGTGGTGGGGATCAGAATCTTTGACTGTCTTCCATGTATTTTGTTATAGCACCTTGACAACTTTATGGCTATGGCTGTGTCACTTCTAGAATGGAGAAAAGTCACCTGGAAAACTTGCTGCCCATGTGAATTCCTGGAGGCTACCCTAAGAGATTCTGGAATCCCAGGGAGTCTGATTTCTGAGGCCCTCAGGTGCTTCTGACGCAGCTGTTCCTACTGGGACCACACCTTGACAGATGCTCATTAAATACATCTTCAGCTTTCCAGTGAAATATTTGGTCCTGAGTAGTAACTCATCTCTGAAAACTTCTTTTGGAAACAATAAGGGTCATCTCTCCAAGCCTACCTCTTGAGGAATCCCAAGATGAACTGTTTCAACTAGGAAAAAAATTTATAGAATAAATAGCAATTTCTCCTTCTCCTCCTCTTCTGTCTTGATTTCAGTTCTTTGATGTAAAGCTGTGGTAGAGATGTTCCAAGAATCACATTATTCACTATGGAAAAAATAAAGTGTGCTTTGTCTTTTCTGGGGCGATTGAATTCACACACCTTTTTGGATGGGCAGTGAGGCCAAACTGCTGTGGCAGGAGAGCTCTGGGAACCCTGCTGAGCAGAGTGTGCACCCCCAGAATGAGTCCCAAATGCTTAGATGACCAGACTGCTGCAAAAAACTCACATCTCCAAAAGGTGATGGGGAATCAGAGATTCCCAAACTGAGTGGCCCAAGGACATTCTGTTCAACTGAAACCACAGCATGTCTATGTGCTCAGAGTGGCCCATCTGTGTTCAGTGGGTGTGATGGGGGACTGTGTGCTAGGATCCTGAGGGGCCTGGGAAGGAAAAGAGGCTGTGTGGCAATGGGGGGTCAGGCCACCCTCAGCAGGTGGCAGGCAAGGCCCAAAGGGAGCTTTGCAGAAGACATAGGTATAAGGCAGGAGTTCCCGGATGTGAAGCAGAGATTCAGAGAAATGAGGAAGTCAGAGGAAGGCAGGCGGTGGACTGATGGTGCAGGGAGGACAGCAGCTGAGAGAGAAGCCAGCAAGAAAAGGGACCGGATTACATGGATCAGGGGTAGTGGTGTCTACTGGGGCAGTGGAGGGGTGAAGCAAGTGCAGAAGATTGGGGGCCTGGGGTGGAGGGAATGCAGAACAGCCCAGACCTAGAGAGAGCCAGCAGGGGGCTGGCATGGACCAGGGAGAAGAGAATGACAAGGATCCCATTCAGAAGACCGCGTTTGGATTTTAGAAGCTGCACTTAGACTTGCGAGGCACTTTGACTTGGCAGCATATAATAATACACACTCTGAATTGCACCTGTGGCCTTTGGTTGTGTCCTGAAGCCATATGGATAATATCATTCCCCATTGGGTCCCAAGTGCCTGGTCAGTGCTCCATTGTCTTCTGGTATAACGCAGGAGAGTGTGTTTGTGCGCGTGTGTGCACAAGCGTGTACTAACTCAGTTAAGTTCAGTGGAGGAAATAATTGCTTCCATTTACTCAGTGCTGACCATATGCCAAGCCTTCATTTGATCTTCCATACTGCACAGACAATTCGGTGGTTTGCTTAAGCCCATGTGGCCTGACAGGTCCCGGAAATCTTTTCTTCCCTCCTATGCCTGCCTCTTCTGGGGTCACCCACTTCTGGGCTCCCTTCGGGCCTCTGCTAACATTGTTCCTTCTGTTGCAGGCCCTCTTGCTTCTAGTTCCATTATCTTCCCAGAAAAATGTCCACGCTCTAGGCTTCCTTCAAAAATGGCTATATTGCTCTGCAATAAGAAATGGGAGGGAGTGTAGGTTCTTCCATTTGTCTTTTTATTTTGCAAATAAAAATGAAAATTGGTTTCATGGGAGAAGGCAGCTGTCTTAGGAAAAAACGATTATCTGGCTTAGAATCTCTCACAACAGCATGTAGATTTCATCCGGGACTTCTAGATGTGCCTCAGAGGGGATCTGTTTCCTTTTTCTTGAAGCCAGGCTTTTTAAAGAATACTTTATAGTGAGTGATTCTGGCAGAACATGGCATGCCACCCCCTCCTCTGACCACTGGGTTTTCTTTTAGTCATCTTTTATGATTAGCTTCTGTTCAAGGGGCCCTCATCAAGAATTCCAATGGTTTTGAGGGAGTATCTGCCAGGGCAACTTTAGCTGGTGGGCAGAGGGCCTGGATACCCCCAGAACCCAGGTGGGCTGCTTCAGGGGCAGGTTCATCATAGCCAAGCTGCCTTTTCCTTTAGGAGCATGTGATCTTCTTACTCTCTCTCATCCATTCTTGATGCTTTTTCAGGAAAATCCCCCTTGCTTGTTCCCTGATGTCTTCCAAGGGGCAGGCAGCTTTGGATTGGTTGTGCTTAGACACTATTTTCTTCTTTGCCAATTGGGGCCCCCCAGACAGGGTCAATCCCAGAACTTAATGGCACATGTAAGGGAGGTCATTGAAATGTTTGGGGAACTATGTAAGAAAGGGAGGCAAGACCCAGAGACTAGCAGGGTCCCTTGGTTGTAGGTAGGAACTGGGCTGTGGCACACATACCCAGACCAGTCCCCTCCTGCTCTGATTTCCAGTCAATGTCTCACCTTCCATGACCCAACAAACCAGCAGCTGGAGGGCAAGGAAGGCTGTGGTCTGCATCAGATCTAAGTGAGCGCTCAGCAGAGACATGATTCAGAGGTGCAAGCAGCCAAGTCTGCCCAATGGGGTAATTGTTTTGTGATGGTTCATTAGACACAACCTGCTCTGCCTTGCCATTGCACTTCTGGAAGCCCCCTTTTGTTTAAGCTGGTGCTAACTTAAGCAAAAAATGGCTCCAGATCTGTCTTCCTGGTATTGACTTCCATTTCTGGCCCTCGGCACTCCCCCACCTGCACCTGCTGTGACCTGGCAAGCACTCTCAGTCTGACCCACCCCTGTGATGCTCCCCCTTGCTTTGAAAGATTTCTTCCTTCACTGGGTGGTTAACCTTTAAACTTTCTAATAAATTTGAGTTACCTGGCTCAAATTTACTTTGTTCCCCAGCACCCCCCCAACCCGTTTGCAGCTTGCTGTGGGCAGGAAGGCTTCAGGTTCTCATGAGCTATCGGAGACAGCCAGGGCCTGGAGGGCAGAGGCCTAGCTGTCCAGCCCTGAACAGGAAACATCTGAGAGCGAGATAAAGAATTGAGCAGTAAGAGCATTCAACAGTTTTATTTGCTGTTGCGGGGATGAAGGGGACAGGAAGGAATGAGGAGGAGGGGAAGGAACCTCAACCCCGTCCTCCACCTCTAGTCCCAAAGGTGGGTCATGTGGTATAGCGTGACTTGTGTGGAGTAAGTGACCGCCTCAAGTGGAGCCTGCTGGCTGCTGACAACAGAAAAATTCTGGTGGGTGATTTTTTAGATCAGAGAGCAAAAGCCAAGAGAAACAAAGCCCGTTTGCATTTGGTATGGATTTCCTGTTTTAACATGAGCTTTTTTAGGAGAAAATGGTAAAGTGGTGACTTGTGTGTGTGCCTGGGCTGGCTGGATCAGGCCTCCTGGGAAGGCATGGTCGGGGACGGGGACTGACCCAGTCTGGGCAGGCATCCCCTTTCTGTTTGCCTGGCTCCCATCTGTTCCCTGACAGCCAGGGCTGACTAGTGGCACGCAGCCTGGGCCACAGGCCAGCTGCGGGGAAACCTGTGCAGGCAGAACCTGCTAGCATTGTCCTGAGGAGCATGTGGCTGGCCAGAGCTTCCCAGTGGAAATCTGTGTGGGGAGAGCTGGAGAGGCTTCAGGGCAGTGCTGAGGGCATGCGGGGCTGGGAAGGGGCTGATGGAGGTCAAAGGGCAAATCCTCAGAGTCTTCTAGAACCAGTGTGACTTTCTGGCTGCACAAGTTCAGGTCTCTTCCTTGATTATTTGCCAAAGCCCAACGCTGGGGAAGCGTGTGGGAGGTACTTTGTCGCAGAGGTGGCTCTGCGAGTGGCCTGCATCCCTCACACTCCCCCTTATCTTCTGACACCAGAAAGCTGGTGTTGTGGACGTGGAGAAGGAGACCTCATGACAAATTCCCTGCTTTCTCATGAAGCCTCCCCTTCCACACAGTTAAAACCCCCAAATGCCCCACTCTACAAACCCACAGGCCAACACAGAGCTTAAGTTAAAACAAGTCTATAAACCAAATAAAGCACTCCAAAACCAAGAACAGCAGCCTGATGTTCCAGACACAGCGACTCAGGGCTGCCCTCCGCCTCCCCCTCAACCCCAGGTTGGCAGGAAACCTCAGGCAGTGGGCGGTGGGGAGCTCCCTGTGCCATTTTTACACGTCGGAGGCCCTGCCTGGATGAACAGTTCACCTGCAGGCACTGACCAAGGGCCCAGGTGGGTCCTCAGAAGAGTACAGGGTGACAGATACCAGGAGAGGAATGTCATGAGCATTCTGGAGGGAGATGGAGATGCTCTGAGCGCTTTGTGCTTTTCAATTTGCTTTATAAACAGCATGTGTTCCTTAAATACGAGCTGATTTAGTCTTCAGTCAGCCTCAGAGACCACGTGCATCATCTCCCTCAGCAAGATGATTGATTTACAACTGATTCTTAGCCAAGGAAATTTGTTAGCAAAATATTTAGGACTGAATTTGGTTAAATCTAAGGCTCTGAAGAAGCCAAGTATTCCCTGTTCTCCTCAGCAGCTGCTGGTTGAGTTTCTCCACCCTGCAGGAGCTGGGCACAGGTGGTCTCCATACCTGTGGGCCTAGCTACTCAGAAGGCCGAGGCAAGGAGGGCAGCTTGAGGCCAGCCCCGGCAACACAGCAACACCTTGTCTCAAAACAATTCCATCCTGTGGGACTGGGGATTTTTCTGCGCTCTGCTAACACAGCTGTATATACTCACGTCTACTACCTGCCATTCTCTGGGTGACGTGAGGGGCTCCTGATCTGTGAGCACCGGAATCTGTGAAATCTGGGCGGAGGGAAGGGATGGAGGCAGGGAACTTGGCCAGGGAGGGCCAAGGTGACAAGGCGAAACTTATGTGTGTACACATACACGTTCATGTGTATATAAAACAACAAAATATTTTAATTTTCTTTTTACATGGCCCCAAGCTTTCTACGGCGAGGGCACACCTCTGCCTTGTGGTGGTAAGGGGATGGCATGGCGACATGCCTCAGTACAGGTTGGCCCACAGAGAATCAGCATAAGTCACAATTAGGATTCTGCACTCACAGCCCTGGTTATGCGGTAACAGGAGCCGCTGCCTCCCTAATGAACGGTGACCGCAGCTTAAAAGGCGGTTTGTCCCAGCTGCAAAAGCCACAAAACACCAATCATGTGTCTGACCTCAGACTGGATTTTTATAAAACACTCACATATATTTATATATTTAGCACAATAAATGTGCTTATTAGGCACTCTAACATAGAGCACGGGGACCCACACTATGGCGCATGTGGAAGAGTGTGCGGGTCAAGCAGATGCACATGGTGTGACGGCAGGAAGGGACAGAGCATGCCACACCTCTGCACATGGCCCATCCGACCCCAACACCTATCTTCTTTGTCCGGTTGGTGGCAGGAGCAGGCACAGAACCTATGTCACTTACAAAGGGTGGAGGATGTCAATCCAGAATTGAGTGATTATTACCCAGACACCGCCTAGAATCAACCGCCAACATCAGTTCTGTTGCAAGTGGGCCTGGCTTTGGGGGTCGAAGGCTGGAGTAGTGTCTGGGACCCTTGCATGCCCACACTTGCTCCCAGCCACCCGCCCCAAGGGAAAGTGCACTTCCAATGTGGATACCAAGTTAGATTGGCATGCTCTTGACACAGGGAAGTCATCTTTTGACAGCCTTCCCCCAGTCCTGTAAACTCTCTTCCCTCACCTGCTCTTGTACTTGATGCCCCCAAGGAGTCTGGAGCAAAGGCTCTTGGCCACCCTGGCAAGGTTGTGTGTGCCTGGGAGGAAGGCCCGGTGGGCAGCGGCTAAGAGTTTTCACTAGTGGGGAGCTGGGAGGGCTCCCACTAGCCCCAGCACATCTCTCCTCTTTATTCGCTTGGAGGAATGAGCAGCTCTCAGCTCCGCTGGGCTAGCTGGGCTGAAGGCTCCCTGAAGTTTCTGGTGCTGCTTCTCTTAGGAAAACACGTGGAGAGGAACAGCAGCCATGGTACTGAGTTCTGTTTTTGCGTTGCCAGTAGGAAGTGGTCCTTGGCCCTCTTGGGGCCTATGCTAGGAGCTCTGGATCAGGCGTCTGTAGTGAGGCATGACTTCGTGCTCTGGCAAATGAAGTGCAAATTCCAAGGCCACCAACACTGGGAATTCAAAGGCAATCAGTTCTCGTCTGTTCAGCCGAAACTTCTCCTCCAGTTTCTGCAGTCACAGTAAAGAAAACAAAAACATTTCAGTCTTGAAAATAAAATCCTAGCTTTTTTCCAACTGCAGCTTTTCCATCCTCTAGCCAGTGAGTATTTACAGAGAAACTCGCTGACAACTCTATTTTCTGTTGCTGTAACAGAAGGCCTGAGACTGGGTGACTTATAAAGAATTGAGGTTCTGGAGGCTGAGAAGTCCAAGTGGTCACATCTGATAAGAGACTTGTGCTAGTTCAACTCATGGTGGAAAGCAGAAGGAAAGTGTGCAGATGTGGGAAGGACAAAACGTTACAACAGATAACCTCACTTATAACAATCCACTCTAGTGATAACTAACCTAGTTCCAACTCCCAGGAGAAAGCAATGAATCCTTCTTAATGACCTAATCACCTCTTAAAGGTCTCTCTCACAATTCTATAAAGGCAATCAAATTTCAACATGAGTTTCAGGGGAACAAACTATATTCAAACCATATACCCATCACAGGCAAGACTCCAAAAGAAGAAAGGGAGGCACTTTCTGTGCTTTGTGCCTTCAGTCCTGGTGGTGAAGGCACCCAACCTTCCCCGAGGGTCTATGGTGACACCACACAACTTCTTTTAATCCTCTACCAACCTCACAAAGCTGATATTGCATTTATCTCCATTTTACAGATGAGAGCACAGGCTTTAAGAGGTCATGATCACTTGTCCAATGTCAAATGCGTGGTAAACTGCAGTGCTGAGTCATGAACCTAACTGGGACTCCAACTCTGTTACAATTAAGTTATTCAGGCGTAGAGGTAAAACTAAAAATATAGCAGGTCACCTACAATACAAACCACCACATGTAAATTGTGAATGGGACAAGATGATGATTTGTAATCCAGTCTATTCATCTTATTCACAGGGATCTGGGTCCTGGTGACACTGCTCCACATTTAGAGTGTAACATATCTAAATAGCAGAGTGGCCAGTTGCTTTCCACCTATAGTGGCTGCTGGAGTTAGAAATGGAGGAGAAACAGTGAAGGGGGCCAGAAAGACCTTGTTTTGCTAGCACACATTCTGTTTCAGATTTTACCTTAATGGAAGGGAAATCTCACTAACAGCAGTTGTTGACTGCGTTCAGACCATAATGGGATCGGGATCTTGTCAGGTTTACTGCTATTGCAAATGGCTTCTCAAACCATTACTGTTACATTCTGCATTAAGATCTGCTTTAGCTGTGTGGCATATTCAACTATGATTAAATGTGCATGATCTTGCTTATTACTTTAATGTTTATACTAAAGATGCATTAGTTCAACAATTATAAATGAAGTGTTGTTGTTGTTGTTGTTAGGTGCCATTGAGTTGGTGTCCAACTCATAGCGCCCCTACGTGAAACACTATTCAGTTGTTGTTGTTGGGTGCCGTCGAGTCGGTATCCGACTCATAGCGACCCTCATAGAGTTTTCAATGGTGACTGTATTGGGATTGCCTTGGGAGTGGATTGCCAGGCCCTTCTCCCATTTTTGCGGTGCTGGGAATGGAACTTGAGATCTCAGAGACTGCAGTGCAGCACTCTACCAACTAAGCTAAATCCCAGCTCACACTATTCAGTACTTCTCTGCCATTCATAGGGTTTTCAATGGCCGATTGTTTTTGGGAGTGGGTTGCTGGACCCTTCTCCCAAGCCTATAGTATCTGGTGTTCCCAAGTGGTCTCCCATCCAAATACTAACCAGGCCCAATCCTGCTTTGCTTCCAAGATCTGATGGAATCAGATGCCACAGTGTTACAGCTGCAGGCATAAATATAGTAGTACCACCTTTTCTGTGGGGGACACATTGTCCTGCAGAATGTGAATGACTGAAACCAAGATAGTACCAAATCCTACAGATGTACTGTTTTTTAGTGTCCATACATACCTGTGGTAAAGTTTAACTTATAAATCAGGCACAGTAAGACTCACAACTAATAATAAAATATAATAATTATACTATAATGAAAGTGATGTGAGGGTTTCTCAATATCTTACTGTCCTCTGCTTATCCTTCTGAGGACCATGTGGGCTATGTAGTGCCTACATACTGAGATGAAGTGGGATGAATGAGGAAGGTGTCGAGCCATAATGTTAGGCTACTACAGGCTACTTGAACACAAGCATTGTGATACCAGGACAGTCAATCTGACAGAGGAGATGGCTGAGTGATTAATGGGCAGTAGCATGTGCAATGTGGACTCTCTGGACTGGGGAAGGGTCATGTCCTGGGTGGACTGAATGGGACAGTGTGACGTTCATCACACTACTCAGAATGGCGCACAAGTTAAAACTTACCATTTGCTTACTTCTGGAATTTTCCATTTAATGTTTTGGGCTGTGGTGGGCTAGGGATAACTGATCCCAAGAAGAGCAAAGCCGTGATAAATGGAGACAAGTGTGTGTCAGCCTGTTGATTCTCTGCTCAGGTCTGGTATCTAATGATCACCTCCATGTTTATGTATCTACTGTAGAAGCTAGAAGATTTTGTGCTGTTTCTTAAAATTGGTAAAGCACTGACCTAAAGAATTCTCTCTCTCTCTTTTTTTATGGCAAGCATCTACATTATCTCCCTTTCTGCTTTTTCTCTTTTCACCACTAAAGATAGCTGGAGATGAGATGTAGGAGATGTTGGACAAGCTGTGCCTTGTGTTTTTTGTGTTCTGCTGCTGGGTCATCCTGGGGCCCTGCTGTGTGGGAGGGACCTCCTTTCCCAGGATTAGCCAATTCCTCCACAGTGATCTGCCACCCCAGGAGCATGCTTTAAAAATGCAAACCAACTCAGCCACAGCTCACACTCTCTAGCCACCCCTTCCTCTCTGGGCCCTACCCACCTGCTCTAATAGGGCCACTTGCCCTAATTGGCCCAGGGTCACGAACCAGAGCACTAGCAACCTGTGCTCCTGAGTGCACAGAAATGATTCACACCGGCCAGCCCTAAGCCTGCTTACCACGCCTTGCAAGGATTCCTTTCTGTGTGAACTATCATCATGGCTCTTCCCTTTCCCTCTGCCTCCTGACCAAGCCTGCTGCTTCCCTGCATGGTCCCCCGTGGATGTGGCATGCCCATTTGTATGCTGCTAGGTGCCATGGTGCACACCTCTAATCCCAGCAAGTTTGAGGCCAGAGATAGCATGCGCAATTTAGCAAGACCTGTCTCAAAATGAAAAAGAAGGGCCTTGGGGTGCAGCTTAGTGGCAGAGCACCTGCCTAGGATGCCTGAGGCCCTGGGTTCAACCCTTCAGTATTGCCCAAAACAACGAAACCACGACAAACTCAGGCATGGTGGCACATGCTTCTAATTCCGGTGATATGGGAGGCGGAAGCAGGAGGATTGTGAGGTTGAGGCCAGAGGCATCCTGTGTAATTTAGCGACATCCTGATTCAAAATAAAAAATAAAAGCTGGCGGGGCCTGGTGGCGCATGCCTGTAATCCCAGCAACTCAGAAGGTGGAGGCAAGAGGATCTTAAGTTCAAGGCCAGAGGCAGCCTGTATAACTTGTTGTTACGTGCCATTGAGTTGTGTCCGACTCATTGTGACCCTTGTAGGGTTTTTAATGGCTGATTGTTTCAGGATTGCTTCAGGGAGTGGACTGCCACGTCCTTCACCCACCTTTTTGTGGTGCTAGGGATCAAATGCCCAATCTCAGAGAGTGCAGAGCAGCACTCTACCAACTGAGCTAAGCCCCAGCCCAGTGTAACTTGTTGTTAGGTGCTGTCCAGTCATGTCTGACTCATAGTGACCCTCAGGGTTTTCAGTGGCTGACTGTTTTGGGATTGCCTTGGGAGTGGATTGCCATATTCTTCTCCCATTTTTGCAGTGCTGGGAATTGAACCTGGGAGCTCAGAGACTACAGAGCAGCGCTCTACTGACTGAGCTAAATCCCAGACCAGTGTAACTTAATGAGACTCTATCTCAAGATAAAAAAATTAAAAATAGGCTGGGGGTGCAGGTCAGTGGCAGAGCACTTGCAAAGTATGTGCCAGGCTCTGGGTTCAACCCTCAGGTATCACAAACAGATACAACAAACTCATGACCCCCAAATGTAATGGCATTTGGAGGACAGGTGTCTGTGAGCACTTAGGCTCAGGTGAGGTCATGAGGGTGGGGCTTTACAATGGGTTTAGTGTCCTTAAAGGAAGAGACCAGACAGCTTGCCCTGTCTCTTTATCTTCTCAATTAAAGATACAGAAATAAGACATCGGCAAGCAAAGAGGAGCTCCCCTTACTAGAACCAGAAGCACCTGCTACCTTGACCTTGGCCTTGGATTTGCCAGCTTCCACAACAATGAGAAATCAATTTCTGTTGTTTAATTTTGTTAGGACAACCCAAGCTAAGATATCTTTCCTCTTGAGAACTGTGGGTAACAAACATCTTTTAAATGGCCAATGGCTCCTGAACTATTGGTTTTACTATTCCTCAAATTTTCTATTAACACACACTATTCTAAACCAGACATTCAGTATCTTCACTCTAGAAGATCAGTGTTTGCTTGGTTTGATGGGGCTCTCCTTTATAAGACACTCCATTTAACCCACATCCTTTCTCAGAGAGGAGGCAACTGAGGCAGCAGGATGCCAAGTCTCATGAACCACTGTTATCTGACAAATGCTCCCAAGGTGACACTGCTCAGATGGCTCCTGGCAGTCACAGTGGCTTCAGTGGGTGTGAGAATGATGTCACCCCTCCTGGCATGTGAGAGTGGACCCAGCCCTGGGGCTCTTTGGTCTTATTCAAGTGGTCCATCCCTCGGTTCTAAGACAGCTTAAGATGGGGCATCTGACATGCCCTGCGGGAAAGAAGACTTCACAGCCCTCGATTCGATTACCTAAGGGTCACCTGCCAGGGTCTGAGAGAGGACCCCTGGACTGAGCGTAGGCTCCCAGCCAGGGCACGCGGGCCACTTACGTCAATTAAATGCTTGACTTCGTGCTTTTTGAGGTCACTCCCAATCTTGGCTGCTAACAGCACACACGCTCCCGCACAGAGCTTCCGGTTCTGCTTGTTCAGCTTCCCCTTGAGGGCAAGCTTCTCGAAGTAGACGAAAGCCATGGCCACTGTGGGCTCCTCGAAGCCACAGTCCTCCTGGGCAAGCTTCCGCATCTCTCGTTTCAGACTGGAGAAAGACAGAAAGCAGGGAGGAGTCTCGTTAGAACGTAAAACAACTCCATCTGGAAAACATCTCTCATTCCCTCCCCGAGGGGGCGGTGGGGCAGGATTCAGGCCTGAGGAGGGGGAAGGCTGTAGAGATGGGGGAGCAGCCTGACTCGATGGGGCTCAGAACCCTCCTCTGCTGGTTTGGCTGCATGGACCCTGTGCTGCACGAATCACTGCTCCTAGGAGGATGATGGACAGGCAGCAGATCAGCCAGGGAGAGGGAGCAGCCAGGGCTCCAAGCACTATGCCATGGGACAGGTAGGGACCCCACTGAACACTCATGGATGTCCGAGAATCCCCCTGGAAACTAGGGGTGCAGCTGTCCGAAGTAAAAGAGGGACACCATCTGGGGAACTTCATTCTTTCCAGAGTTGTTGTTAGCTGCCGACAAGTCGGTATCCGACTCATAATGATGTTCACAGGGCTTTCCAGAGAGATTATAGAAATAAATCAGGACTTGGTCTAAGTCTGCAGCCATACCACCCTGGCGTCCAATCCCATCACATCTTGGAAGCTAGCAGGGTTGGCCTGGTTAGTCCTTGGATAGGAAACCAAGTGGGAATACCAGGTGCTGCAGGCTAGGGAGAAGGATCTGGCAACCCACTCCTGAAACAATCAGCCATTGAAAACCCTATAAATAGCAGAGAAGCACTGATAATAGTGCTGGGCATGGCACAGTGCCACAGAGTATTTCTTTCTGTTGTACATAGGGTTAACTAGGAGTCATACCCTACTCGATGGCACCTAACAACAACAAACTTGGTCTAAATTCTGCCAAAATGGGTTATGTTCATTAATGAGGACTGAAAAGGTATTAGACTAAGAGCATAACTACCACTGTCCTAGGAAAGCTGCCCAGCCAATGGAGGTGAATCATTTTTGTCAAAGTTTTTTTTTTTTTTATTCTTTGGCTTGGAACATGCCAGAATCAAATCCATCAGGAAATACTGGTGTAAATGTTGGCACATATTGTGTGTACAGCCAGGCTCCTGTGACTACACACACCCTGACATTCTTCTGTCATGGCACAAGGGCACCACGAGGCTGCTCCTCTCTCACCTGGCAGGGTCTATCATCTTGACTATGGGCCAACAGATGTGGGTCACTACAAAACTGGTCCAATCAGTCAAGTGAGAAATACAGACCCTTTCTCTCTTGTGGCTGCTTAAAAACAAGGCCTTGCTGACACCTCTGGGTAGGCGAGTGTGGGCAAAGTTCTCTCATCCTAAATCACCAACTCTATTCTCCTGCTTTGCCTGTGCTTGAGAAAGCAGGGAACGGAATGTTGCCAATTCAGAGTTTTCCGTAACCTCCACCTTTCTCATGTGGCCAGCGCAAAATGATTCTTTCACTGAACAAATGTCTCCCCAGATCTATGTCAACTAGAGGTTAAGGAGCTTGGTCTTCTGTTCTGCTGCTCCCAGCTCTTCCTTGACATCCGGGCATGAGCCAGCCAGGCATGGGAGAGTCCCTTTTTGCTGAACATGACTATGTTTCATTTCCCAAAGGACAAAAGGAGGCGTGGCAGAAAGTACAAGCTTACTGCCTGCTGGGACAGGGGTATGTTCTGACCTCCTATGAGCCTCCCTACCTCCTTATTTTGCTGAGTGTTAACTTAATGTGAGGAAACTTCTCCTTGAAGGTCTCATTCATGTCCTTCTTGAGGTCTGAGGGCTTCACGTAGTCAATTACCGTGGTCTGAAACACAGTGGACACAACAAGTCACTTTAAGGGTCACAAGTACTTGTAGGGAGAAATTAGGAGGAAATTGGCAAAAACCCCAAAACTGGGAAAATGACTTTTGAAGATCTGCCTTGTAAATGAGAAATCTAGGGAAAATGAAAGTAACATGATTGGACACTTTTCTAAAACCCTTCATAAATCCCCTGAACCTGATAGGACAATTAGAAAACAAAGGACTTGAAGCTGATTGGTTTGAGCCATCTATAAAAGGAGCTGCACTGCAGCAGCTTGCTCTCTCTCCATCCAACCACTGACAAGGAAAGAATTCTCTCTCCATCCGACCACCGAGGAGGAAAGAACTCTCTCTGACCACTGATGAAGAAAGAACTCTCTCTCTGGATTCGACCAGCAACATGGAAGCATCTCTCCTCGTGACCACCGAGACCAGGACAACTAGACAGTGTTCTCAAGGAAACACAGACTACAAGCAAGCTGAGGAAAGTCTCTTGGAGCCAGCGCCAAGAGGCCGAAGCTGAGGACAGCCTCTGGTCCCAGCGCCAGAGGCAGAAGAGCCGCCACTGCCCTTGAGGCAGCATAAGAGCTGTAGCACTTGTAAGCTGTACACTTGTCAGGGCAGAGAGACACAATAAAGAGCTGCATGGTCCCCTAAGGTAAAGTGTCCCGAGGCTTTTCCTTCTCTCTTGCGGCATTCCTGAGGGCCACAGGAGTCTGTGCCCCTCACCAGAGGGTCCTAAGTGAGTTATCTGTGTGTGTGGCTGCGCCTCCCATCTGAACATCTGGGCCAGACTGGCAAGGAGCATGCCCCACAGGTACTAAAGAGATGCAAGTTATGGCCAACTTACAACATCTACAAATATGATGCAACTGGGAGATGTGGATTAGAGCCATACAAGGGCCCTGCTGAGTGCAGAAGCCTGAAGCAGGGCAGTGGCCTTCTGGAGGCAGGAGGAAAAGAAACTGCCACAAAGAGCAGGATGAGGCAACATTTAGGAAAGCTGGCTAGCAGACCATCAGAAGAGGGGGTGAGGGTGGGGCGCCCATCCCTCTTTTATGCCTAGATTTCAGCCTATTGCTC
This sequence comes from Pedetes capensis, assembly GCA_007922755.1. Classification (NCBI taxonomy): domain Eukaryota; kingdom Metazoa; phylum Chordata; class Mammalia; order Rodentia; family Pedetidae; genus Pedetes; species Pedetes capensis. The sequence goes on from VMDO01008872.1 coordinate 62,579, forward strand.
CCATAGTGCAGTGTTTAAAGACGAGATTTAGACTTGCGCGGATCTGGGTTCAATCCATACTGGCCCATTCGCTGGTGCTAGGCTTTAGGAGACTTTATTTAACTACCTCACATCTCAATTGCCACATCTGTAAAAGGGAAACAGTACCAGTGTCTACTTCACACAGCTCTTTTGAGAACTATGAGAAGTACTCTGTATAGCACTTGGTGTATAGCAAGTGTTCAATAACTATTAGCTACTGTTTTAAAAAGTTTGAAATTGCAGCACAATATACCTAACATAAAATTTACCATTTTAACCATTGTAGGTATAGTCCTGTGGCATTAAGCACATTTCCATTATTATGTAGCCATGACCACCATTCATCTCCAGTACTTTTTCATCTTCTAAAACTGAAACCCAGCATTCATTAAATAAACCACTCACTCTCTCCAGCCCCAACAACAACCACAGCACATCTGTCTCCATGAATCTGCCTCAGATAAGTGGAATTATGTGCTCGCCATTTTGTTACAGGTTTATCTCAATTGGCATAATGTTCTGAGGGTTCATCTGCACTGTAGCATGCCATTTAAAGGCTGAATGACAATCTGCATATAATGGTCGCCATTATTAAAAGTCACTTGAAACTCAAGTTTCCTCCCTCTCTCTAAATTCCATCTATCCCTAAAGATAGGCTCCTTTGAGCCCTTTGGGAATATTCTGGTCTTTTTGGCACCTCAGTGCTGTTAACTCTGAATTAGGTGGTCTTGCTGGATATCATTGTTTAGACAGATTCTGTTGTGAGAGCCCAGTGCCAAGGATGGCCTACTGTTTGCAAAACACATTCAGATTTTCCTTAGTGACTCTAACAAAAGTTGATGGTTTTCTCTGAAAATTTCTATGTTGTTGTTGTTGATAGGTGCTGTCAAGTCGGTATCCGACTCATAGCGACCCTCTGTACAACAGGGGAAATACTATTGTCAGTGCTTCTCTGCTGTTCATAGGGTTTTCAATGGCAGATTGATTTTTGGGAGGGGGTTGCCAGGTCCTTCTCCCAAGCCTACAGCTTCTGGTGTTCCCAGGTGGTCTCCCATCCAGGTACTAACCAGGCCCGACCCTGCTTAGCTTCCGAGATCTGACGGGATCGGATGCCACAGGGCTACCACTGCAGGCACAAATTCTATGTATGTTGTTGTTAGGTGCCATCAAGTCAGTGTTCAACTCGTAGCGACTCTACATACAACAAGCAAAATAATATTGTTAGTGCTTCTCTGCTATTCAAACGGTTTTTAATGGCTGATTTTTTTTGGGGGGAGGGGGAGTGGGCTGCCAGATCCTTCTCCAAAGCCTACAGCACCTGGTGTTCCCAGGTGGTCTCCCATCCAAGTCCTAACCAGGCCTGACCCTGCTTAGTTTCCAAGATCTGGCTGTGGATGCCACAGGGGTATGGCTACAGGCATTTCCATGTAAAAGACATTTAATTTGGTGGCAATTAAAAGTCAAGAACAGGCAAACAGATGGCATACATTAGTTCAAATGATCTTAATGGCACTTTCTTTGCTTCTCTGGAGAATATAAGGCAAACTGTAGCAATATTAACTCATACACCTCCACCCATGTGGCTCAGTGTTTTGTGACATCTGGGGGGATGAGGATTCAGATGGAGCAATGCCATGTCATCTTCCTCTGATAACATGTTCTTTCGGGCCCAATCGGGAAGGGCTCCCTGAGCTGGTCCACAAGAGCCCGTTCCGGTATCTGCCAGTGATGGGCTTTGTGAGATGCGGCATCTGCCATGCGGGACCACAGTCCTCGGACAAGTGCACATGTGCCTGCCCTGTCATGCTGCTCTGGGGGCAGGGTAGGAGGCACACTGGGGACTTTTACAGAGGCTTCTCAGCCTGCCAGGGTTGGGCAAAGTGGGAACGTTCCTTCAGCAGCCCTCAAAGACAGGTTGGTTTTCCCTTCTCCTTTAAGAGCTGCTCAATCTCATCTATTTTGGCACGAGGAAGGTTGCATTTGGGAGCAATGAAATGCCGAAAAGACAGGAAGAGGAAGGGGTGAACCATGCTTATCTGGGCATCCCAGGCTGGCAGAGAATGTGAAGTAACTACATTAGTTTCCAGGGCTGTGGTAGCAAACTGTACCATGAATTGGGTGGTTTGAACAGCAGCAAAGTATTGTCCCCCAATCCCAGGAACTGGAAGCCTGAGCTCCAGGCAGTGGCAGGCTATGCTTTCTTGCAAGTAGAATGCTTTGTTGCGTTGTCTCTGGGTAGAAACCTTCCTTGCCTTTTCTGAGATTCTGGTACCCCTAGTTGTCCCCAGCTGGTTGATACCTCATCCTCTCCCCTGCCTTCCCGTGGTGGTCTCCCTGCTGTCTGTCTTTTGAGTCTCTGTGTCCCCTTCTATGGACATGGTCATGTTGGGTTGAGCCCACCTTGCCCTAGCCTGACCTCATCTAAACTGATTTACATCTGCAGTGACCTTCCTTCTGAATGAAGGCACATTCTAAGATCCTGGGGGGTTAGACCATCTCTTGGGGGGACACAGCTCTGCCCACAGCAGTGTTGTGCTCCTAATGCTGCCACTGCACAACCTTGCTGGACTCTGACCCTAGGTGATCCCCCAGGCTGGGTGCCTAGTGGCCCCCACTGGTGAGAACCTCAGTCCCCACACCGGCCCTAGCTCTGCCCCACACCACAGGCCGGAACCTTGGCCTGGGTACCTCCTTTCCCTGCCCCCTTTGCTTGCTGCAACAGCTCTCCTCAGTCTTGCCTTTGTCTCTGCTCCTCTGAGCTACAGCTCAGTGGGAAAGAACGGACTCAGGACACAGATCCCTGAGCTTCCATACAGTTCTACCACACAGTATTTAGGTGGCCCAGGACAAACTGCCTACACATTTAGGCCTCAGTTTCATTGTCTGGCTTCTCTATCATGCACTTTATATAAAGGCTGCTCCATGTCCTCCTCAGACTCAGCTGCTTAGGACACACAGTGACAATGTGTGTCAGAGAGGGCCTTGCACACATTGCATCTTAAGGTTTCAAATGGGCCAGGCTCTCGGTACTGGATGGATCACTGGTGTGCCTAGGGCCACCCCTGCCACCCCAGCAGGTGCCAGCCAGATGAAGTCCTCCTCACAGTTCCAGGTTTGTCTGGGGAACACTGCCTGGAACATGGCAGGCCACAATGCCTCAACATGGTGCTATCTGTCTTGAGGGAGGCACACAGACAATGACCGTCAGAGGCTGGACCTCCAACCACCGGAGACTGCTGTCTTCTCTCCAGGGATGACGGTGTGTTGTAGAGCCAGTGCTGGGAGACTGAGCCACAGGTACAGGAACCCCAGCCCCCCACCAGCCACCATTTCCAGCTTGGGAGAGAGTAAATTAACTGTGAAGCCAGTGCTTTGTTGGAGCTCACCTACTAGCCTAATGGTATGTTGTTGTTAGGTGCCATCGAGTATGAGTTATAAAAACTTGCAGTGCTTGGGTTTTTCCAGAGTGTATCAGTATAAATCAAAGTGCTAATTAAACAGGCCATGGCTCCTTCCTGGTCTGGGGCAGTCTGCGTTCATTACCACCTAATTCCAGGCCATGGGATTCGCCCGCTAAAGGGCTCCTCTCGGCTGCAGCTGTGGCTGACAGCAGGGCTAGGCTGTGTGATGGATGGCTGGCTCCAGGCCGGGCGCGCCCACAGCCTGCAGAGGTGGCCATTGCGCGCTGGGAGTGAGCTCACTTGAATGCACTTGTTTGCAGCTGCCTGGCTGCAGGGAAGCTGTGTGTGCACAGCTGCATAAAGGGGAAGGGGGAAGGTCAGTGGGGAGGACGAGACAAGGGCTGAAACCCCAACCCGTTCTGGTTCCAGCATTTTTTGTGATGTAAACATGTAATAAAGACTCATACATAGGTTTAAGTCCTATGTGTAGATGGCAGGGCTTCAGACTGAACCTGAACCCTGAACTCATTCTGGTTCAAACATTTTTAGAAACTTTTCTGAACCCAAACTTGAACCCAGTGAAACTTGAGATCAGATTTAGCTATGTCTCTGTCTCTGTCTCTTTCTGTCTCTGTCTCTCTCTCTCTCATATCATTTGCTATGTAAAAACTGGTAACACATTGGAAAAAATGTATTCATTTATCAATACATAAGATTAAAATGTTAAAACTGAACTGGACCCAGACTGTCTAAATTTTGATATATTGAACCCAAACCCAATTTTCTGCAGGTTTGAAGCCCTGGATGAGACTGTCCAGCACATATAATGTCCAGAGAGAGACAGTTCACAAAGGATCCCTGCACTACAAAGGCCCAGAGTGGGTGTGGAAAGCCCCCAAAGACGAAAAGCCCCCAACTTTTCTAGGAAGAATCTACCATGTCCACTGTGGAGACAGTGAGACACCTTTTGCTTTTTGTAAAAACACAGCTTTAACATAAGAGAGGGGGCGCTGCTGAAGAACTGAACTTAGACCTCCGTCCCCACCACAGCACCAGCTTCGATGTGATGAACTGAAGGCCTCTCAGGGTGGGGCTGGAGGGCAAAGATGTTGTTGTTCGGTGCTGTGGAGTCAGTGTCCGATTCATAGCAATGAAATAGCAGATGAAATGCTATTGTCAGTGCTTCTCTGTTATTCAAAGGGTTTCAATGACTGGTTTTTGGGAGTGGGTTGCTGGGTCCTTCTCCCAAGCCTACAGCACCTGGTGTTCCCAGGCGGTCTCCCATCCAGGTTCCAAGTGCTAACCAGGCCTGACCCTACTTAGCTTCTGGGATCTGACCGGATCAGATGCCACAGTGGTGCAGCTGCAGGTGGAGGACAAGGATAGGGGTACTTATACCCTAATACCAGTCCTGCACAACAGTGAGGGGTTCAGAGATGACTGGTTGCTGCTGGTCTGATTACAACAGAAATGGAAAAGATGCTTCCACTCTAGGGCCTGGCAGAGCTCTGGCCTCTTGTGTCCCCCACCCTCTGTGGGAATCCTCATGAGCAGCTCTGAACAGGTGCAGAATTGCTATTATAATATCTCTCAGTTCGGAGACCCCACCCCAAGACAGGACCATTCCAAGAGAGCTGAGTTCCAGCCCCAGGGCTACTTATGTCCCAGGTGCTTGCTGGAGCCCTGGGGCAGGTAGGCACCCTCTCCATGCCTCAGCTTCCCCACTGCACCTGTAAAAGGAAGGAGGAAAATGAAGCCATGATCTGGGCAGCTCCTTCCAGTGCCAGGAGCCCTGCAAAATCAGGGCTCTTCTGCTTCGCCTGCACTTTTCTGATGGCCATCAGCGTCCTCAGTTCAGCTGGGCACTGGGAAAGCAGATGTTCAGCCTGATCAGGTAATTAAGCAAGGGCGGCCCGGGACTAAATCTATCTAACCACCAATAGATAGGCATTTCAGCTGCGCTATGCATTTAATCCTTTTCCCTAGGACAGTAAAGGACAAGGAAACCATGGAGACACCTACGCAGCCTCGGGCTGCGTGTGAGGCTATTTCTACCCCTCAGATTCCAAACATAGGATCCTGGGTTGACTCTCCTCACAGACATGAAACAATCTGAGGTTTTGCTGCCATGTGGATTTACCAGGTGGCATGAAGCATGTGCGGTGTCAGATATTTGTTGGATACCAGATGCTGCACTTTTTACAAGGAAAAAAGTGATTTAAAACCCCTACAATACTGGTATGTTACAACATAGTTAAACCTTGAGAATACTATGCTGAGTGAAAAAGCCAGACATAAAAGACCATCTATTGTATGATTCCGCTGATATGAAATATCCAGAATATGCAACTCCATAGAGATAGATGTGGCCGCCATAGGCGTAGGCTGCATGGGGTAAAAGACAGCTAACGGGCATGGGGGCCTCACTAGGGGATGATAAAAATGTTCTGAAATCCATTATGGTGATGGCCACCTAACTTTGTGGACACACTAAAGAAGTGGATTGTCGAGCCAGGTGCGGTGGCGCACGCCTGTAATCCCAGCGGCTGGGAGGTGGACAGGAGGATCACAAGTTCGAGACCAGAGGTAGTCTGCATAACTGAGTGAGACCCTGTCTCAAAAAGTAAAAAAAATGGGCTGAGGGTGCAGCTCAGTGGTCCAGCACTTGCAGAGCATGCAAGTGTGAGGCCCTGGGTTCAACCCCCAATACCACACACACACACACACACACACACACACACACAAAAAAAAGGGAATTGTATGCTATGTGACAAAACTAATAATTTTGTTACTTTAAAAACCCACAAAAAAATTCCCCCACCACAGCAGAGTAAGGCATTTTTAACTTATACCTAAAGTTGGTCAAAGGCCCTGCCCCTCAGCTCCTGCCCAGGCACCTAGCAATTATGTTTTTGTAACATAGCATTAATTTTCTTAAAGCAGCCCTTCCCCCAAAACAAAGTAAGCTTCAGACACCTTGAAACCAAAGGGCCCCGAAAGAGGCCTTGCAAGGGAGAGGCCCGGGATGCAAGCTGCTTTAGCTTCCCACTAAATCTACCCTGCAGACAGGCAAATAAGAGCCTAGGCCATCAATACAACTTTTAATGAAAAATAAAAATAAAAATTATATATATACACATAGATGTATGTGTGTAAACACACATGGTGCCAAAAGTGTATACACATCTTGGGAGGAAAACTCTGTCATTTTAAGAATGTGTTGTGTGCTTACATTCATTTGATTAAGCCATCTCTTGAGTGAATGTCATGCTATACATTGGTACTATAATTCAACTGTGAAAAGTAGTACATAGATAACATCTTTTAAAATGTGCATACGTTTTTGGGCATCCCTGGTGTAGATAAGTGGGAAGAGGCCAATCACCAACCATGGGAAGTTGGATTCATCTTCCTTGTATTGAGGCATTTGTTGCCCACTGTTGCCCAGTATCTCATTGTACTGAAACAGTAAGTTCTAAGGTATACACCCACGAACGTGGCTGGGTGCAGGAGTGCAGGGCGGGCTTGCTCTATGAGAACTTAGATTCTCATGTTGAGTAAATAAAAGAATAGGCGCTTTATCATGGAGACCAAATACAATAGTTGTTTTCTTGATGTATATGTACCTGCAGATATCATGCCTGCAGCCATACCACTGTGGCATCCAATCCCATCAGATCTCGGAAGCTAAGCAGGGTTGGGCCTGGTTAGCACTTGGATGGGAGACTTCCTGGGAACATTGGGTGCTATGGGCTTGGAAGAAGGACCTGGCAACCCACTCCCAAAAAACAATCAGCCACTGAAAATCCTGTGAATAGCAGACAAGTACTATTGTACATAGGGTTGCTATGAGTCGGACATCGACTCAATGGTAGCTAACAGCAATAGATATCATAAAGGATGTTTGTCGGTTCTCTCTGATGTCAAAGCAGTGTGAGAGGGATTTCATCCTGAAAAAGGAAGAGGATCCAGAAATCCATTCAATCATAGGGGTAATTTTGTTGGCCTTACCTCAGCTCTCTCACTTTCTCCTCTTAATTGCTTTCCACACCCATAAAGGGAGAAAAACAACAATGAAAAACCACTACCTACGTGAGCTGCCAGGTTCTAATGATAAATAACCACTCTCTAGTGAAACTTAATTATACACCAGGCAGTGCCGAGGGCCAGGAGCATCTGGTTCTGACTTGAGGCCTCCCGCCCTCCAGCCGCACGTTAGCTAGCACCCTACAAGAACCTGCCTGCAGCCAGGTGGCTCTGTGTGCTTTCACGTCCTGTGGTCACCTTCTAGAAAGCTGCAGGCCAAACCACAAGGTCAGCTGCCTTGTGGTCTCCATACCTGCCCCTGGGGTGGTTAAAATCAACACCTCATTTTTGCCCTTCACAGCAGATGACAGTGGGACTGACTTGAATGGGTCGAAGTTTAAAAATATGGATGTAACTACAAGTAGAAGGCCACTTTTGAAAGGATGGCACTTCTACTCTATACAGCACAGGTTCTGCCTCTCAAACCTTCCAACTGGAAGGCAGGCACTAACTATGGCAATGAGTAGCCTTTTTACATTTCATTTAGAACAAACCCTGATGAAAATACACACCTGACTACATCCTGGCTGGTTAATATTGTATGACTCAAATCCCACACCTAGGTATTTACCCAAGAAAAATGAAAATATATACCCAGAAAGAGCCACGTGCAAGAGTGCTCACAGCAGCATATTCATAACATCCCTACGCTGGGAACAGCTGAACATCTATCACAGGATGGACAGACTGTTGCACCCACCACCACTCCGCAATAATAAACCACTCACTGCTCACAGACACTAAGTTGTATGAAAGATGGACCAAAGGGGAAAAAAAAGTACGTACCCTACAATCTCATTTACATGTAGTTCCCAAATAGGTAAACTAAATATGGTACCAAAGTCAGAAAAACAGTGGCCTTAGTGAGGAAGGGCAGAGAGGCAGGAGGGGACAGAAACATCCTGTATCAAGATCAGAGGGTGGTGGCAGAATTCATGGGACTGTTCCCTTGAAATGGATGTGTTTGACCATGTACAAATCACTGCTGCTATGGCGTTTGACGGGTCAAAGGATTGATTCTCGTCACTTGGAGGGTTGCTTGATTCCACACAGCTCACAGAATATTCAGAGCCTGAAATTCCACTTCCAGAGGACATCTTGAAACATTGGACAGCAGCCCTGGGGTCTCAGGCTTGGGACCTCCACCGCACTTCTTCCTGCCACCTTTACATGCAGCAGGCCACAGAGTCAAGCCTCACAGGCCTGGTTTCTGCCTGCTGGGGAAGCTAGGTCTGTCTGGGCAGAGCTCCCCCTCATCCACCTAGGAGCCCTAGGTTCCCCAGGCATTCCAAGAGGGCCTTTAGCAAACTCACTCAAATAACCCTGCAGCTCTTGCTGTCCCCCGACCCTGGGAATCACCAGCTCATTATAAGTGCAGCTTCTTAAGGCTGGGGCCACACTGGTCAGGAGGAAGGAATTGTCAGGACCGTTACTCTATGGCCTTGACATCCCTGCATGCACATGTATAGAGTTTTACACAAAGGCAATGTCTTTGACAATTTCAGGGTCTTCCCACATGGGGAACCCAAACTCTGTCCCTCATCATCTCCTACCACTCTCTTTTTCTGGAAGTATTTGGGATTTGAACCTAGGGTCTCACATATACTTTGTAAGTGCTCTACCATTGGGCTGCACCCCCCAGCTAATTTTTTATATTTTAACTCAGAGTCTTGCTAAGTTACAATAGGCTACCTCTGTGCTCGAACTCGAGATCCTCCTGCCTCAGCATCCCAAATTGCTGGGATTATAAGTGTGCACCTTAGTGCCTGGCTTCCTAATACTTTTTCATGATCGTTCCTTCCACACCTGCCTCATGACTACACTGATTTGTCTACTTGTTAACTGTCAGAGTTTCCCACTCAAAGTCCGGTGAGAATGGAGCTTGTGGCTGGTTAGTTCTCTGCTAGATGAGGAAGCAGCCAGCCTGGCACACAATAGAGCTATAATCAGGCTTGCTGAATGTGCAAATTCTATACTGTTAGCCAACACACAAAAACAAAAACCCACACTCTTGCTCCTGTACATTTGATGCAAATGCCCAAGAAACAACCCTGTAACTGAAGCCTACGTCTCTGGGTCCTGGGCTGAGACTCTTTACGACACATACTGACAACACCTTATATGATAACACTCAAAAGTGAATTTCCTGCTTTGTATCAAAGTCCCACTGTCTATGGCCAGAATAGAAGGACAGAGGTCTCATGGAGCTGACCAGGGAAACACAGCTGAAGAGCAATTGCATTCTCTGAAACACGACTCTCACAGGAAGCACAGACTGCAGAGCCAACGTGAGGACACGGAAAATGATCCACTTGTGAACATAAAATGAGGAAGGCAGCACATCCACGCTGACTTGGAAAGTCATCTAGCAAGTCATCTGTGTTCACGTGTGTGTGCACACAGAGAAGACTGGTCCACGATGAAATCATTTAAGGGAAAAAAATCGGATGTGGCACCAGCCTGACCCACCAGGCTTGTCAAAGGGGAGGTCAGTGTCATCACGAGCCATAACCTGTCTGTAGGCAGCTCCCTGCCAAACTCCGTTGGCCGGAGACTCTGCACCTTCACGTTCTCTTGGTCACCTAGACATCTGTTAAACCCTAAGAGTCATCCTTGCACCCTGCCCTCAGGTGGGCAGTCCCACTGCTGACTGAGCAGGAAGTCAGAGTGGACAGAGCCTTGGGCCAGGAGTTGTAGCCCCAGCCCTCTATTTCCAGTCTGCCAACCACAAGAACCTGACTGTGACTCCCAGCTAGTTTCCTGCCCAGGTTGCTTAATACAGTGAACTTTAATAAATGAAGTGGAGACCTGCAGAAAAAAGTACCTGCTCTTACAAGGGTGACAGTTTTTCAGTTGCTCCCTCCATAACAGGGGGGCAACAGTTCTGGTCATTTATTGAACACTTATGTGCTGGCCCCTGGGGAAGAAGAATAAGCCCTCTATTGTTATTTTTTTGGTTGAACAGGTCATAGAGTGAAAAAAAGGTAACCACGTGGCTTTATGATTTTCTTTCTGTGTTAGGAGCTGAGGACAAGTGTGCAAGAGTGAAGGCTAGGATCATTTTAAACTACATGCCAGGCCCAGTACAGGGGTGCATACCTGTAATCCCAGCAATTTGGGAGGCAGAGGCAGGAGGATCCTGAGTTTGAGGCCAGAGGCAGCCTGTGAAACTTAGTAAGACCCTGTCTCAAGACAAATAACCAGGCTGGGATTTAGCTCAGTTGGTAGAGCGTTGCACTGCAGTCTCTGAGGTCCTGAGTTCAATTCCCAGCACCGCAAAAATAGGAGAAGGACGTGGCAATCCACTCCCAAGGCAATCCCGAAACAATCTGCCATTGAAAACCCTATGAGGGTTGCTACGAGTCAGATACTGACTTGACGGCACCTAACAACAAGACAAATAAAAAATGGGCTGGGGATCCGGCTCAGTTGTACAGCACTTACAAAGTAGGTGTGAAGCCCTGGATTCAGACCCCCAGTATTGAAAAATAAATAAGTAAATTAAGTGCCTTTGGAAACTCATTCTGAATCCACATGGCATATCCGAAGGACCTCTGAACTGCATGCCAAATCAGACGACAAATGCTGAAAGTAATGGACAAGGGCCCAAGGTGCTACCTGGGCTTTCTCTATAGCAGCTGAGAATTTGAAGCTCTGAGCACAGGTCTGGGGGGGCCTTTGAGTGCACGGAGCTGGCTTACACTCTGGCATCTGTAGACAACACCTAGAAGAAGGTCCCTCTGGCTCAGTGTTTAAGGCTTGTGCTCCTCCTAACAGAACTGGAGGGAGGGAACCAGACGGAGGGAGGGCCGAGCTGGCCCACGGTGCTGTACTAGCAGGAGGCAGGGGGACGTGGGGCAGTCTGGGCCAGTGCTCTTCCTGCTGATGTTGTATGGGACAGACCTGGTCAGTCAGTTTCCCTGCAAGCCCAGCTCTTCCTTCATCAGTTGGGCTCTGCTCGCCTCAGAATCAGGGTAGGTCTGCCCCAAGTAAGGACACAGGACCCAGGCAGGCCACTTCAGTGTCTGGAGAACCGGCAGCACTCAGTGATGAGAAAGGTAGTCAGCCAAAAGTAGAAACCAAAATTACACAAAGGGAAAAACAGGAAGAGTCCATGAAATAAAAACAGCAAGGAAAGCATTTGCATTTAACACCCACGGTGTCCTACTTTCACTTTCCCAGGAGATAATTCTGTCATCCAGCCTGGTGCCAACTGTTTGCCTGGAGTGCACGTGGAGGCCTGCAGTCCCTGAGAAGATCCAAACACAGCTGAACTTGAACTTGGTGCTTCCAGAAATGGGCTGGGTCTTCCCCCAATGGGGTCTGCCGATGGATAACTTCAGATGCAGACTAGCCCCTTCAGAGGTGAAGGTCCCCTAAACTAAGCTAGTAGCTTTCACACTTGCGACAATCCTGATTCCTCAAACCCTCTAAAAGTGTCATATGCAAGCCAATCAACCAGCAGAATCCCAGACACCAGGCTGGTCTTTCCATAACTAACCCCCACTAGGAAGCTCAACATGCCCCAGGCAGAGTCCCCAGCCTGTCTGTGAATGCAAGCAGGCCACCTTCAAGCCACTCCAGGCAGTTGTTGGGATAAGACAACCATTACCTATCCACCCACCCACCTATCCACTCACCCACCCACCCATCCATCCGATGCTACTCACCATGTACGAAGGAAAGATCAGAACTCGCTTGTGCTTGCCACAAGGCCACTGGGGGTCATCCAAGAGATTTGGGTCATAGTCCATAAAGTCTCCCAGGTCACTACCTGAAGATCACATGCAAAATGATAGTTAGGGTCCCTAGACCTTCTGAGGCAGAGAACCTGGGGCGAATGCTAGATACAGTGACTCAGAAAGGGTGTCTTGAAGGCGTTTTAGCTCAGCATCACATTCCAGGCTCTGACTTGTAGCAGACATCTCTGCATGTCCACGAGGTGCATCCCCTCACAAAAGGATTCAGCAAATCCTTACCATGCTGATCTTTTTTTCCACCTTAGAAAATTACATATTAATCTCCCCAACCTGGAAGAACACAAAACCACACACAGCACGCAACATGCAGAGAGCCCTCGCAGATTACAAAATGTGGCCTTGAAAAGGATTGTTTTCTACACTTGCAGACCAGATTGCTAGAGTCAGTGCTAGATTCAGTCTTGCCATCTGAGAGCATGATTTGCAGCAAATGCTCCCGGGAAGGGCTACTGTGTGTGAATGAATTCAAACTAGAGCAGCCACCAATGCACACAGCTGTAAATGAGCACAGGTGCCCGGGATATTAGGATAGAAGCTACTTGACCTCAGGAACTGCACGTTACCTAGAATTTCTCTGAAAGTAGAAATAATGTTACTTCCTAAGGAGTTTTTGCCCTCATGCCTATTCTTACAAAAGTTCGTGCAGGTAAATCTGGAATGTGCAAATCTTCCTCCAGCCACTGTCTCGGCTCATGGACCATGACGACCACAAAGGAAATTCTCACCTTGATCCTGTACTTCAGGGCCCAATTATTTGGAAGAAACACAAGCACTATGACACTGTAGGATATAATCAGGTGAATGAGGAGCTAAGTGGTCAAGGGAAGATGGGAAAGTCAGCCATCTCTGCATGGTGCAATGGCCTTGGCATTTCTCCATGCGGGCAGGACCCTACAGGGTTGGCAACCAAGGCATCTAATTAGAGAAGATCACCTGTGACCTGCTGGTGAGCCCACACGGCCTGAGATCAGACTTTCCTCCAGGCCACGTCACTGTGGGTAGCTGTCCTTTATTCCTCCCTAGAGAGACCCTATCCACACTGCAAACTGAGGCCCCTCCCACCATGAGCTACCAGATCTTTCTGGGCCATCATTACCTGTGTCGAGGCTCCCCTGGGTGCTGCTGGCCCGGCCTATGGAGAGACTGCGGTGGCTCAGGTTGCGGAATTGAGAGAAGGAAGAGGTGGAGTCTATGGTATTTCTCCGGGTTCCGAAGGCATTTGTGGGTAACAGAAATTGGGTATAAGAAACTGTCTAAAAGGTGAAGATAGAAACAAACCAGTGATTATTTCCAGGCAACTTGAGATTTGCATTCTGACCAAAGTATGTTGCCACCTCAAGTTCAGTTCTACTTTTTAGAATGTGCAAATTCTCAAATCCAAACAGAGGTGAAAAATGCAATTTGTTTCGGTATTCACTTGTGCCAAATTTGTGACATTTTGTGCCAACATCTTACCTGAACAGATTTCAGGCTGTGTATAGTTTAATTGATTCCACTTGGAATAATTATTCCTATTATATGGCACAAACTCTATTGCTCCTTATAATCCACCAAGTACAGAATTCCAGAACACATCAGACTGCAAGAATCTCTGATAAGGGCTGCAGATTTCTATCATGCTGTACCTGCTGGCCAACTCTATTCTCCCCTTTCTCACTCTCATGGCAGCACTCACCCTTTAGGAATGAAGACAAAGCAGCTGCATTGCTTCTCACTTGCCTGGGGAAGCACCTTGCATGCACCCCACCTTGACCTCAGAGATCATGTCTTTTGGGCTCACAAATATCCAGCTGCCCTGGAGGTGAGGACAATTTCCCTGAAGGAAACTCTGCCTTTGGAAGGTTTATGGAGACTGCCTGGACCCAGCCCAAGAAGGTCAAATTCATCTTTCAACTTTCATTCCTTAGATTTTAACCAAGCAGCTTGCTGCATTGTGGATGGAAGAGGAATGTGACAGCTTTGCTGCTTGGTGGTCACTGGGTAAGTCTTTGGGACTTCTGGCTTCTTGGGACCAGGAGAAGCCAAAAACTTTTCAAGCAGCTAGAATGTTGCTTGCTGACTCCTCCAGTTCATGGATGTCCAAACCACAGCTCCATCCCAGAATGTGCAGTGTATGTGAGCATGTTGGTGTGTAAGTATTGCAGTTGTTAGGTGCTGTCGAGTCAGTATCTGACTCATAGTGACCCTGCGTACAACAGGCGAAACACTATTGTCAGTGCTTCTCTGCTGTTCATAGTTTTCAATGGCAGATTGATTTTAGGGAGTGGGTTGCTGGGTCTGTGTCCCAAGCCCACAGTACCTGGCATTCCCAGGCAGTTTCCCATCCAAGTAGTAACCCGGCCCAACCCTGCTTAGCTTCTGAGATCTGATGGGATCGGATGCCACAGGGCTACAGCTGCAGGCCAAGTATTACAGAGTCAGTTGTAAACAGCACTGGCAGAGAAATCCACGTACCCTGGGAACTCCCACCACACTGCTACTGAGGCACTGGCTCAGTGGTTTCTATTTGCACTACCAGAATCCATGCAGGTGGCACCACGTGGCTGGAACCTCCTCTTCCTCATCACAAGTGAGTCTCATGGTCTGTCTCGCTGCCTCTGCTTCCTCACCCTTATGGTTGGGCACAAACTCAGCGATCAGAAGCCAGTCTTACCTTCCCATCAGCGCCCAGCTCCACACCTTCAAGACCAATGATCTCTTTCAAGCTCATGGCACCTGTTGATTGTCTCCCTCCATCCAACTTCGAATCCCTGGGGGGACAAGCCAAGGGGAAAAATGCTTTGTGTGTGCCCAGAGGAGCACTCATGATGTTTATGGCATGAGATGCCACAGTTGCACTGACAGAATGACCAGGCAGGGTGTGGTGGGTAGGATCATCCTTTTGCCATTCCTTGGGGCTTGTCAGTGATATTCTGGGAGCAACACTATCTCCTTCCATTGATTTTGATATTAATGAAATCCAATGAATAGAAAGTCGGAAGATAGAAGTTTACTCACATCCCTTCGTCCTCAGCAAAGCCAATCACTGACTCTAGCTTCTGGGCTCTTTTTAAAGTTGGTGAGACCACTTCTCCTTGCCTCTCTCCTTATCAGGCAGGAGAAATAAATATCCTAAACTGCCATCAGTGTCACTACTGGTAATGAAAGGATTCCTGCCACTATAGTCAGCCCATCCGCCTTGCTGAGCTGCCTAGAAAATGAGTTATTTTTTGCTTTGTTTTATTTTTTAAATAGAAGAAAAATTCCAGCCAGGTACAGTGGTGTAGACCTGTAATCCCACCAACTCAGGAGGCAGAGGCAAAAGGATCACGAGTTCCAGGCCAGGGGCAAACTGTGTAACTTAGCGAGACCTTGTCTCAAGATAGAAAATAAAAATGGGGCTGGGGTGCAGCTTAGTGGTAGAGGACTTGCAAAGTATGTTCAAGGTCCTGAGTTTAATCCTCCAGTACCGGAAAAAAAAAATCCCATAAAGAAAGAAAGATAAAGGAAAATTCCCAGTAATAACAAGCATTTATAGACCACTACACCATTTCCAACGACTTTCACCTATCACCTTTTTGGTTCATTAAGATGACCCTATATGATAAGTATTACTAACCCATTTTACAGAGGAGGAGAGTGAAGCCCAGAGTAGGAAAATGGCTTGCCAATGTCACCAGGACAGTGGGTTGTGGGGACTTGTTTTGCATCCAATGCTTTCTAGTACATCTCACTGCCTTGGAAGTGCAAGATGGGCGCCCCAGGACTGTGCTCAGGTGTAACTGCCCACTTTGATGACGTATGAGCCCCCTCCCTCCCAGGAGTGCCTCAAGCTTGTTGCACATTAGAATCACCTGGGGATGTCTGATGACCTACTGCTTGTCTGGTTCCTACCTCCAGGCATCCTGCATTAGCCGGTATGAGGCAGGACCTGGGCATCCAGAGTTTTAAGTGATACCCAGGGGATTCTAAATTACAGCCACCTTTGGAAACTGTCTTCTAGCTCCTGTCTGTCACACACAGTACTTATAAGGAATGCTACCCCATATTGATAGCGTTCTCCCAGTGGGACCTGGATGGCACTGTGAATCAGGAGCCGAGAACCTGAACACGAACAATATGTAAAGGCTAGATTCTTCTGGCCCAAATTGATCAGGGAAAAAGAAAAAGGAGGTGGTGAGCAGGGCAAAGAGAGGAAAGAAAGCCACTGTCAAACGCAGAGGAGCACTAGGGCTTCTCTGGCCCTGTTGATGGACTGCCCTCATCTACAGCATTCCAAGGATGCGCTCGCTCCTTTATCCTACCTGACTGCATAATCTGATTTGGGATAATTTTCAAAACCAATGTCTAGACCATCAGCACCCAGTAAGTCTTGCATTTTTAAGCACTGTCATGCTCAAAATGACACCAAAGTTGCACAGAACAAAAGCAAACAATCAACCCATCCCATGGCCTTTGAACTTTGTATTTATAAGTTTTGGATTTTTTTTTTTTATCCTGAGCATTATTAATCAGCGCTTTCTCCACATCCCTACTCATACCCTATGTAGGTAAATGACTTCAGGTAATTCCAAACATTGAACTTGCCCCTTATAGAACAGGATAATATGTCTCAAATTGTAGGTGGTTAGATAGAAGGTGCAAGGCATCCAAATGAAGCCTTTAGAAATGGTCTGAGCTGAGCAGGGCGTGGTGGTGCACACCTGTCATCCCAGTGACTGAGGAAGCTGCAGCAGGAGGATCGTGAGTTCGAGGCCAGTAGCAGCCTGTGTAAACCTTTGAGCAAGACCCTCTCTCAAAATAAAATTAAATGGGCTTGGAGTGCAGCTCAGTGGTGGGGTGGCCTGGGTTCCATCCCCCAGTACCACAAAGCAAACAAACCAAAAACAGTTCTGAGCAAGGGAACTACTTTCTGATGTGTTGAGTTCTTCATTGATACCCTCAGGTAGGGATCACTCCTGAGCGCTACGAGGTCCAAGATTATCTAAGTCACATCACTTTCCAAACCTGCTGCTGGGGAGACCCAGCAGATTAGAGGACCCAGGGACTGGAGGCCACGGGGAAGCTCAGGACCATCGGCACCCTCAAGACCGTGGCTCCACCTCTCTGCCTGCTATGACTTCTTACAGCAAGTACAGATGTAGACACTGAATGGGGCAGGGCACACACAAAGGAGGGGGTGTGTGCCCACAGAACAAAAACCTGAATGGGGTTTGGAGACGAAACCTCTGTGGTGGGTAGGAAGCAAGGGGAGCTGGCACACAAACAGCAGGCTTTGGTGTCAGTGAAGAACCTCCATCATGCCCCACTCACTACCGCTTTCCCAAAGTTGAACCCTGCAAGCATGTGCCTCCAACTCCCAAACAACGCTCTTCTTGTTTCCGTTTTGCCAGACAGAGAATGTTATTTAGGGCTCAATTAATAGGAAAGCAGGAGACATCTTTCTGGGGCAGAGGGCCAAGGGAAAGGAGGAATATTCAAGTAAGCCTGTGTTCTGACTGCTCCCTCATGGAGTGCTAGCTGCAGGCAGGAAGTCTGGTTTCATTTTCAGACCCTTCTACACAATGTCTGGGGTATAAAGAAGCTGCAGTGGGCAAATCTAATGCAGGGGGAATCACAATCCCTGACTTCAAACTTTACTACAGGGCAGTGGTTGCAAAAACAGCTTGGTACTGGCACAAAAATAGGCCCGAAGACATCTGGAACAGAATAGAAGACCGAGATATACCTCAACACACGTATAGCCACCTTATTTTCGACAAAGGAGCAAAGCAAGTAAACTGGAAAAAGGACAGCCTCTTCAACAAATGGTGCTGGGAAACGTGGTCATCCACATGCAGAAAAATGAAAGTGGATCTGTATCTCTCAATAAACACGAGAGTTAACTCAAAATGGATAAAAGATCTCAACATAAAACCAGAAACTTTAAAACTTATAGAAGGCAAGATAGGCAATACACTCCATCATATAGGCATTGGAAAAGATTTCCTTAATAGGACCCCAATTGCTCAAGAAATTGCAACAAGAATAGATAAATGGGACCACATGAAATTAAAAAGCTTCTGCACAGC